>JAQGCB010000027.1:0-45370 GCA_034698835.1 Protaphorura tricampata
AGTTCTTGGTATTTATGTTTGTGCCATTGGTCATTGGCATGTGTTATGTTTTGTAATCAATGTTGTTATGATTATGATTAATGTATTCACCCGAATTCCCGAATATTTTTCTTCCTCGTAGCGTTACGATCCCGTTCCGTCCTTCCTTATCGTACGTACCTTCCGTACTTGCCTTCCTTTTTCAGTCAATTTTATGGAATATTTATTCAGTCAATCAAATTAAATTAATTTAATTTAACACTACACGATACGATGGAATCCACTACACTCCACTCTACACACAAATCTCAATTTTTAGTCATAATTCATAATTAGTAGTCCAAAAGTCCAATCTTCGACGACAACAAACAACACAAAAATCCACTCACTTGTGTCCACTTTTAATGAATGACAATGACACTATTTTTCCGTGGGGAGTCCGTGTCTCCGTGTGATGGGAGGAAGTGGAGTGGAGTCCAGTGATTGTTTTGATTGTAAAATTGGAATAACTTAAATTCTACTAATTGTGTGTTTTGGATGAGGCGGAGGCGAGGCGAGGGAAGGATGAGGATTGAGTCGGAGTCTGAAACTGAAACACATGGAGGTCTGTGTCTGTGTGTGGAGTTGAGTTTATAAATATGGGATGGGTTGAGTGGAAGTGCAGAACAGAGTCTACAGAGTACAGAGAGTACAGAAGACCCAAGCCACCAAGGAGTGGGCGGGGGGTGAGGCCCTCGCACGCAACGCAGTTCTATATACCAGTAGGTGCTAGTGGGCCATAATAGGGCCGAGCGGGCCCCACGCACGGAATAGGCCAAATTAATTCAGATTACGGCTAACTTAAATATCTATTTAGCCACACAATATCAATTATATTCATGTGTGAATCTCGATCCCTAAAGCAGACATTGTTATAATTTGTCAACTTGACTGGTCCGCCCGCTTCCACCTCTGGAGATGATCGATGTCGATAAGAGAGACGACGAAGTTTGTACCTATGTATTTTTGACACAATGAGAATAAAAAAATCATTGGTTAAAGTGTACATGCATTAATGAGGAATGACCTGTACTACTAAACAATAATCTGGAACTTATGTTTGGGACTTTGAGAGTGGGACTGACTTCATTTGGAGACACTAGGGCATTACAGAGTAGTCATTTGTAAACAAATTGGTCTATTAGAGTGACCCACATCTAGAATCAAAGCGCAAAGTCTCATCTTTCATTGTTTCATCTTAGAATCAAATTCTGATCCACCGAAAAAGTGGGAAAAGTTAAGAATACAAAACACACCGAGTAAGACTGCTTTGAATTAAATTCAGCGTTAATTTTACAATCCCTCTTTACTTTGAAAAAGTTTCATTCTTACATTTAATTTTAATTTTAGATCATTTTGGAAAAACTATAAGGTTTTACACACTATGTACACTTTCCTTGTACGTAGTAGAGTGGCCCACTCATATAGAATTCCTAGCGCTGGGACTCTCTTCAGAATTATATCAGAATTAAGGTAGTTTTACGCACAGCAAAGGGGCAGAGTGAGACCTTCGGATCCCACGGCACAGACAGAGTGAACAAAAACGACGCATCTCATATTATGCAAAAAAAAAGTTAGACTAGCATTTTCTTCGGCACTATGTCGAAGGAAAACCACGTAAATCGGAAGATAAACTAATTCTGCGGAATGGAGTGGCAAGGAAAGAGCAAGGAATGAAGATGAGGATGCATCGATGCATGATTACCTTGACGAGCTCTCAGACGGGTACCATACCGTCGGTACGGTACCGAGCAATGAGTAATTAACATTTGCAATTGCAATGGAACGGTGCAGATGAAAGTATCTTATTACATCGTCCATGTCCCATGTAAAAAAATCTTTCACCCTGGATTTTTAGTCTGCTTGTTTGTTTGTGACATTGACTATTGCACGGCTCTTTCTCTATTTGATCTACTATACTGCCTTGTGACATAGGATTACTCATGTCCAAAGGTGACGGAGATAGGGAGATAATCCAAATGATGTTCTCAATTTTTATTATCCAATGACTGTGACTGTGACTGATTTAAAAACTTAAATGACATATGGTGTGACTCAACAACTAAGATACCCAGTTAGCTCTTAGCTGATTTGTAATCCTTTTCGGTTTTTCCAATATAGTTCATGACTGTTGGAGACTAATATGAGTACGAGTATGACTGTACTGTAACTCGAGCGCCACCAGGACGCAAGCTGGGCTCTTGTCTTACGTGCTGTAATGTAATGACGCACTTTTGAAAATTTTTGTGCATTCAAACCCACAGCGTATTGCATATTGCATCGCATTAGCTTCCGTGTATTTGCTGCGTATTACGGGTTTAGGTTTAGCTATGAGTCATTCTCACAGTCACAAATCACAGCATAGTAGTCGCAGTAAGTACACAATTCCCAGGATTTGCATGTGGGAAGTGGGAAGTGCGATATGCTTACACGTTCATTAATTTAGTCAATATTTTGACAACATTAATGCGGTAGCACACGCACGACCTGAACCATAAAGATATGCGATGCATCGTGCATCGACTACTTGGTTTATACAATACAATTTACACTACGTCGACTTTTTAACACATGGTTTTACATTATAATAATAAAATGTACAATTTATGGGAAGGAGAAATAACTTTCTTAGAATTTTTTCCTACTGGTGAAAGGGATCGCATCATCACTAAAGTAACATCAAGTTGAAAGCCAGTCAATTCTCCACAAAAAAATACGGCGATCTCAATTAAACCTATGGCGCTTGAATAAGACTATAAACAATAAACATTGAACTTGAAGCTTCTACCTATACTAATTTTCTCGCCTCCATGATTTTGCATTAATCCATTAAACGAATAAACAAATACAACAATACAAACAAAAAGGCTGACACTCAAACATTTTATTGCCACCACTATTTAGCTGGAAGGCTACCAATAGATTAAGCCGTAGAAACCATGGATGTTTTTGAATGTTAATTTTTCACGGATGACTTAGGTTAGTTGGATTTCGAATTTGATCTTTATTGGATTCTCGAGCTTTCGGGAGCGTTGTCCGCACCCTTCGTCAGGATTAAAGAAATAATACGAAAAACTACGATTTAGAGTACAGAAGGCATCTGGAACCGGATGTTCACAATGACATGATTTCTTTTTGTATCGATGTTAATGTAAAGCGGTCCCTCTGAGAGGTTTGGACTTTCGAGTTCTTTTAACAGTTCATGTCAAGCGAATATTTAAATTCCCGGTATTCATATGAAAAGATATCGTTGTCGTTGAGATTCTAAAACTTACAAGCAATTTGATTTTGTAGTGGAAAAATATCTTTTACCCATGAACCGATGATGTCGAATTAGTGCTACTGTCATAAAGCCCCGTAGAAACGCTCGTTATTGCATGAATTTGTTATGACAGATCACGGCATTTCAGAAGCTGTAGCAATAGACCTGACAAAGTCCGTATTTCATTAAAGTGTTCCACATGCTATAAGTGTTTCAAGTAAGATGTTAGCAGCACTGAGAAAATTCAAAGAATCCGTTCAGACCGCTGCTAAATTCGGAATTTCCGTCTTCCTTATTCAAGAGTACATTGGTGGTTTTGTTGTTGTAAGATTTTCTTTGAACTAAATTTAGTCTCTCCGGTTTTAATTTAATTTGTAAAACTGAAAATTAGTGCAGAGGACCCAGCATGGAACCGACTGTCAACACTGCCGACATTATTCTAACTGATCATGTTAGTCCTAGGCTTGGAAAGGTAAACATGGTTTGTTCACAACAGATGATTCTTAAAAGGTGGGCCAAATTAATAAATCGTTATCGATTTTCCTAAGATTCGTCTCGGCGATGTTGTCATTGCCAGAAGCCCAAACAACTATCAATGTGTGTGTAAACGAGTTGTAGCGCTTCCTGGTGACACAGTTGAATTCAAAGGGCAAATGATTGAGGTACTTTATGTTCTAGGTTCTTTCCTGCTAATTTGTTTGACACGATTTTTATACCAGCTTCAGCCCTTAGCATGGATGGATGCTTTCGATCGGTTCAATTCAATTGTTTTACGTCTCACAGCCCTTTAAAAGTGAACTTCGGACAGATCCGGAGAATTGCTTCAAAAGTGGGACTGATATCTGTGGGATGGGAGTGAATTAATCAGCGCTTGCTTGCATAGTAAATTAAAATATATATGATTTCAGATTCCAGCAGATAACTATTGGTTGGAAGGTGACAACAAAATCAATTCCAGTGATTCCCGTGAATATGGACCAGTACCACAGTGTTTAATTCGAAGGCGCTGTTTTTGCAAAATTTGGCCAACCTTTAACCCTTGGTTCGGGAGGGAAATGTATTTTTGTATCGCAGCTAGTGATGAATCCTTCTGAAGAAGACTGGCTAACTTCACTCTCACGAATCACGATACCAAGGAAGCCACAAACGCTTAAAACTTTTTCTTTGCGTAACTTTGGAAAGTATCTCTACCTAGCGAGATCAAGATTACCACAAACGTGTAGACTAGGAAATTATAATACATAACTGTGATTATTTACAATAAAAAGCCCGAACATTTGATGAGTATAATTATGATAATTTCGAGAAGTCCTGATGCGAGACTGCGTATGCCATTTCTTAGCCTGCAAATGTTATAGGTGCAGAAAATAGGATAACAAAAAGATTTTTAAAGGCAATGCGATAATCTATTTATTCCGTTTTTTAACTTCATAAAATATACTAAAATAAGATATCACCTCACCACTTGACTCCTAGGCTAGGTAATTTTTCAATTGCGTGAAATTGAGTATATAACACAGCTCTGTAAAGCTCCGAGTCCGGATTTGACAGTTGTTCATATATGTGGTTGGTAGATGATTCTTCTGATTCCAATGGAAGATCGTGATATGTATTTTCCAGAGTAAAAGACTCTTGTCTCGCCGCCGAGGAGTCCGAAGTGGATCTGCTCTGAGCTCCTCCATTCATACAGCCTGTCGGGCACGCCATGATTTCAATGTAATGCGGAAGGTTAGATGCTAATGCCTTTGTCTTTAATTTTCTCACGATTGTCTGAATATTTCGAAAACCAGTGGCAATACAGAATTTGAGAACTGGTTTTCCATCATTTCCGGTAATGACAGATTCCCAAATATCTGGGTTCCTGGAAATAAATTACCATTGTTACTAGACGTATTAGAAAAACTTACACAGATTATTCCAAAACTGCTTATACTGCTTAAGAGTTTATCTTTACCTGCCCTGAGTCCACACCACTGTCTCTAGCTCTGTACCAAATATCTTCTTGGCCGACGCTCGCAAAATGTACTCAGCGTAACCGCCGGAACCCGACCCATGATGTGACATTAAAGAACAACCGAGGGCTGCGACGCTGGGATCAGTTCGGAATAAATCTTTCAATTTCGTTGGCTCAAAGTCATTTAATGACTTTCCTAGACCTTCAAGGAGCTGCTCGATTTCCACAGGTGTTATGACAAGATCTACTTCTTTCGTACGGTACTCCTTTAGATAGAAATCCTCTCTCGAGGCCTCCAACTTACGATCAAAGCATGACATCAATGTTATATGATAAACTGAATCCGGGGACAGATTTTGTTTCGGGGCATACATTAATTTAACTAGAGATCCCATTATTTGTTGGGAAGATTTGACGCGAGAAATAAAAGGAAGGGAATGACCATGAAGTTTCTCGGAATAACACACCCAACCTGGAAAATAAAAATAAATTGTAATAATGTCTCGTTCTTGTATTAATATTAATCTTCCCAGTATACTAGTCGTAGTAACTAACCAGGGCAAATTCCAGTGAGTATAGGCAGAGCACCCTTCGAACCGTTTCTCAATTCTTCGTAGTTTCTGGAGAACTCCTTCGCACTTTCTACGAGAGAAAGATCTTCTCCAACCGTTGTAGTTGTAACTATATCAGCACCAAGACTTGTAAATAATCCTGCAAACGAGATGATATAGGTAAGACATCCAGTTTTACACTTCATAGTGTAGAGATTGTTTAATTCATTACCAGCCAATCGCTCTGCGGCATCTTGAGGTGTTAAATTGCATTTACGTGCAATTGAAAGAACCGCTTGAACTGCAATGCTCACAACGCATAGTCTGGGATCCTCTCCGAAGTTAGAATTCTAAAAAATAATAATCGTACTGAAAATTCCACTCGGATATTGGACCGAAGTTAAGTCAAGAACTTACTTTAGAACTTTTGTTCGCTTCTAAAATTCGAACTAATTCTTCTGGCCCTTGTTGAGAAATCAGTACACTTTCCGCCGATGTAATGCATCCACTACATGCCAGACAGTCACTAAGAGTGATGCTAACTTTTGTTAGTGCTTCCGCTTCCCCCTGCAATTCGAAATATGATTTATACCTATTTGAAAGAAACGCTCCTTCAAAATCTACAAAAATAAATTATTGAATCCAACTTTCCATTTCAAAAGAAAGTAACCTACAAAATTCGAAAAATGATTGGCAGACGGAATACTAAAATCTGTTAAGTGTATACGTAGCGTCATATTCTCCGAATCAGTTACATTTTGTTGGAGTGAAAGCACCCTGTAAGAGGAACTTATAACCAGATTTTTGGATCCATTCCATACCCACCCCCTGTGGGAGTGAGAGAGAGGGGCCTGAAGTTCATGCTAAGGGTAATTCCACTTACAAAGTAAACTAAGGGAAGTAATTATTTTTTAAATTGACAATAGCCGCCATTTGACATCGTCAATATTTTCTCTTCAGATTTTTTTTCAGAGTACTTATACGCTTTCTGATAGAAATGGGCTGAGTAATAGTCGAGTGTTGTTCCCCACTTTCCTTCCGAAGAACAACTCTCCCAAGTCATTTTTCTGTAGGGTCAATAGCTAAGGTCGTATTTATTTCTAACCAAAACACGTAACGGATTCGAAGAACACGACCCTAATTAAAGATTTTACTTTTCCGGTTCAAAAAAATACGGTCGACTAACATCTTTAATCTGGGTGTAAGTTCCATCATCTTCCAATTCTATCTTAATTTTGGATGAACTCGGTGTTGTACTTCCTTCAATGGGTTTATGAACCGGTTTGATGCATTCCTGAAAGAAATCAAAATGAGTCATTATAATATCTTTCTTTCTTTCCGACATTCTAATGTCTAACCAATGTGAATTCAGTCGTATTATATGTATTCTCTACAGTTTTAACCTAACCTCAGAGTTTTAGGTTAGGTTAGGTTAGGTTAGGTTAATTTTGCGCAAACAGAACGTAAAAATTAAAGAACCTTATATTTATTTTAAAGTGGAAATTATTCGACCCTAAAAACTTCAGACGAGTCCTATAGTCCTATCTATACGTTGTCTCAGAAAATCATAATGAAATCCCTGAGTGTTTTTATAAAAATATCTCAAAAAAATTCTAAAAAATTCGCACACAAGTGCAAGTGGCGCACAAAGGCAGAGTAGACTTGCTGGCAAATTATTACACACGCACACGTAGCACTAATACTACTACTACAACGGAACGCACAGTCAAATCTTTAATTTTAATTCCAACCTCTGGGTATGAAAGTATGAATTATTTTTTGGTTTACCTGTGACGGTGTGATAAAATCATCCAAGTCCGACAATTTTAAAATGCTACTAAATCCGCCAGACATTTTTGAAAGTAGTGATTTTTCTTTTCGCAATCACAATTTTGAAATTAATTTTCAAAAAGTTCTATTAATTTCCACAAGTTTCGGTATTTAAAATTAAATCATGAGCCCGCGATTTGTTCTGGTTGGCTGTGGGTTGCGCGCGAAAATTTGATTTTCAAAATAAATGTGTTTCTCATCTCTCACTCATCTGAGTTCCTCGGAATTTTCCAATTTTTCTGGAAATTCTGGAAAATAAAATCCAGAACACTTGGTAAGTTGGTCTGATTTTTGGCAGTAAAAATTTTGAACTGACAGTGAGATCTTAAAATTGTCTTGTCTGAAAATTGATATTATCATTAAGCTACAAAAATCTTGAAAAGTTCATAGACTTTGCTTCAAGCATTTTGATGACATTTTTTAAAACATTTCCGATCCGAATCCAGACTCCGAAATAATTTTTTGAGAAAGATGTCATATTTCTTGTTTCAAAATTCAGTAGTAGTATGAACAAAACCTTATCAGGAACCGAATCGTGTATGTATGAAAATAAGTTGGGACGTTGGGAGTAGAGTAGAGTAGTTTTAATTCCTGTGCGATCGAACGATCGAAGTACAATTTAATTTTAATAATTCCTATAATTGATTTTAAGCCGTTAATGGTGTTCCTTAGCAGTATAGAAGTTTCTCTACAAATTCCTGTGTTTGGTTTTTAGTTTCTGGGTAGTAGCAGTGCTTAAAAGATGTTGGCAGCGCACGCGGAGGAGGTTGGAAGCGAAGGTGATTCTGACAACGAAGTGGATGGGACTGGAAGTGTACCTGGGTCTTTTGGAAGTGCTGGTGGAAGTGCATTTGTGAATAATGGAGCTCCAGTTTCAACTGGTGAAACACTTCTAGTCACTGCTGGTTATGATCATACAATCAAACTATGGCACATTCACACTGCTCTCTGCGTAAAAACACTCCAACACCCCGATTCCGTAATTATACAATTTACTCCAGCCTCCAGCATTTCTTCTATTACGCAAGGAATTACTATACTTGAAAATGTTTATTTTTGTTTCCTTTATATGTTAGCAAGTGAATGCCATTTCAGTTACACATGATAGAAAACTACTAGCCGCCGCTGGTAAGCTGAACTGGAAAAGTGTTTCTGGATTTCTGAATGCAATCCTGAGATTTGATGTATTTTTCTAATACAAATAGGTTATCAACACATTCGTATTTATGATATCCATGGAACAAACCTAGGACCCTCCTTGAATTTTGAAGGTTTGTTAAAAAACGTTACCACCTTAGGATTCAACAAAGATGGACAATGGATGTACAGGTTAGAATATTTTTATTTGAAAGATTTTAGTTTTTAAACACCTCTTCTTATACTGTTGTGTTTTCAGTGGTGGTGAAGACGGCAACGCTAGAATATGGGATCTGAGGTAATTTTGGGCTTAAATATTTATTTGAGTACTTAATTCAGTTTCAAAAGACGATGAATATTTCCTACTCATATTTTTCACTATTACAGGACTCCGAGTCCTCAGTGCCAAAAAGCTTTTGAAACACATTCCTCCCCTGTCACTTGTGCTACGCTTCACCCCGGACAGACAGAACTAATTGTTTCAGATCAAAGTGGAACTATACATGTTTGGGACTTACGCAATGACAGAACGGAGCAATTGGTAATTAGTAATTCTGAATTTAATATCGTACTGAATTATCATACTTGCAACCTCTACTGTAACTGTAACATCTGTGTTGTTGCAGATTCCAGACCAAAACAGTCCTGTACCAGTTCAGCACGTCTGCATTGATCCGAAAGGAAAATTTCTTGCCGCCGTTAATAACAAGGGAGATTGTTATGTTTGGAGTCTTGAAGGTTGGTTTTCACAAGATACGTTCCAATTTCGGATCCATTCAATTTTTGCTACAATTCGATAATGTTATGGTAATTTGGTAATTGCTTTTTGTGATTCAGGCAGTGACACTGAGCCTCTCAAACTCAGTCCGTTCCACCGAATGAAAGTGCACAAGAGGTACGCTCTAAAGTGTTGGTTTTCACCGGATTCAAGGTATATTAGTTAACAACTCATCAAATTATTTAAATCCACATTGCACTTAATGAGCACGAGGAGATTGGTTTTCATGTACTCTTGAATCAATTTTACAGTTTGCTTGCCACAACATCTGCGGATCAAAGTGCGAAAGTATGGCGTGTATCCGATTTTTCACTCCAGAACGACTTGTTTTGTACAGGCCAAAGATGGGTATGGGATTGCTCTTTCACGGGAGACAATCAGTACCTTATCACTGGTAATATATGTCTACTTTTAATTTAATTATAGTCAATTTAAGTAAATGTTCTTCTTTCAATTCTGTTTTTAATTTTACGCAGCGTCGTCAGACAATCTTGCTCGGTTATGGAGCCTTGAGAATGGGCAATGTAAACGGGAGTACTCTGGACATCAAAAACCACTCACTTGTGTTGCGTACAGGGATCCTTCCGTTTGGTAAGTTGGGGCAGAATTTTTAATTTTGACTTTCGTTAGTGAAACTTTTACTCTTTTCGTTCGGATTGATCGGTTAATCGGTTTGCCTGGTTAGTCGAGATTTTACTATTTTAGTAAGTCAATCAGGAGACCTGAATCAGCGTGCGTGTTACTGAAAGTGCATTCTTGAAAAACGCAGCTGTATTGAATTCACACGAGACACGACCATTGTTAATAAGTGACTAATATGTTGGATGAAATAAGAATTGTATGGTTTCAAAAGGTTTCTTCTTGGAAAGCTTTATTTGCTATCCTTGCGAAAAAATATTGTACAAATATTTTACAAAACTAAATATTTTACACTGCAAAACAGACATAATATTAACACACCTGTACAAATTTTCCCTCGACACAACTGCACAACAGTAATATTTAATAATAGCCAACGTCCACTCGGTATGCATTGACTACAATCAAAACTAAAAAAGTATATTTAATATTTATTTATACCTACGAGTAATCGTTTATAATTCAGTCGTCTCGAGATGCTTTTTTAATATTAGGCACGTACTATTACTATCAATTCTATTATTGTACATAAGGTTTTTATGGAAGGTCCTGTTCAAATCGTTTCGCCTTGAGATCTCACGGTCTGATCCTATAAAACTTCTCATATGTGAGGAAGGGGGAGATGCAGATTCTGTTCCTATTGCGTGTTCATCGAGAGAGTCCCGCGCTTCGGAATTTTCACTGTTGGTATAAGTTAATGATATGCTTAAATTATGCATTGAATTTGATTTGTTCCTAACTCTGGTCACAAACAATTTAAAACACTACTACTCATTCGTATCAGTCTAGTCTGACCTTAATGAGTCTTCTTTGTACCAATTATTGTGGTATGCTTGCATCCAAATGGGATTTGAGCCTTCTCCACTGTGCACATTTGTGTTTGGGACATTTCCTGTCCTCGGGATGATCGTTGAGTTTGAGCCTAAACAGATAGACAGATTTTTAAAATTGAATTCATATTGAACATGTTGTAGCACGTACCATAAGCATTTGCTGTCGCAGCTTTGAGTTGTCTCCGAAATTTTGCTCGTTGAGCAAAACAAAGTGAGATTACAACAAAAAGTAAAATTATTAGGAAGAGAGCACTGCCCGATGCGTACACAAGGAATAGGCTTCGACTTTCCTCTGATCCTTTTCTGGTTACAAGAGACAATTTCGAAGCTTGTGTGTCCACGACGTTGAATTCCTTGAATAGGTCATCCAATTCTTCAATGTTCAAGTCGATTAGTCTCAGCACTTGCTCTACTTCGAGTACCTGTAGTTAATATTATTTAGACATGTTCTGTAGGATGTAATTGTATAATTGCGAACTCGAGGAATGTTTACCTGATTCCTTTCTGGGTGAACCAAGTGTATATAAAAGTCAGTCTTGGTTTTATCCACCGAGCCGTCGAGATTTAAATGGAATTTGAAGTTTTCATCAACGTTCGTTACAACGCCGGTAACATTACTCAAAACTCTGGTGAAGTGGTCTACTTGTTCCCTCACTTCCACCGGGCTCATTCTGACCACAACTTTCACTTTCTGATCTTCTCGGAGTAAATACACCAAAGCTTTCGCTTTGTCATTCAGCCCAGAAGTATCATTCACTCCCAGGTTTATGATGAAATAACCTTTCATGTCTGGTTGAGGATCAAACGCTAAAGAGATGGCTCCTGTATTCGCATCAATCGCGAATAACGGATTGTCGTTGTTAATCAAATGACCTAGTCCTTCAGACAGGGATAGTGTGATCGGGTGGATAATATAATACTTCAACTTATTATTAGGGAAAGCATCATCATCCGTGGCTCGGATGGTCATAAATTCGGTTCCATAGTCAGTTCCAGTGCCAACTCCTCCTGTAAATACTTTCCTAGCAAATCTTGGCGGGCAATCATTTACGTCATTAACGTTTACAATTATTTTCAAAAATTGTGTTGAGGTTTTCCCATGCTGAGATCGACGCAAGTTTTTTGCTGCTCTTGTGTCACAGTCTTCTGTGGCTCCTACAATCAGTTCATATTTGTCTTGTTTTTCTCTGTCTAAAGGAACTTTTGCAGAGATTAAGTGTCGAATTGGGTCAACTGTAAATAGTTCCGTTGAATTCTTGGCGTCTGGAACAATGAAGTAACAAACTTGTAAAGATTGTTGTTCTTCCTCGTCTATGTCATCCCGGTCAATTGTGTTTGGCAACTCCACAAACTCCTTCCCTTGAGGCGTATTTTCTATGAATAACATATTATGATAAAAATTAAATATGTAAGGCGAGGTGACTGGATGGTATTTTTTTGCAAATATTTTTTACCTGTCAAATTGGCAACAAATGTTTCCACCTCGAATTGTGGTTTCAAATCATCCACATTTTTGACATAAATGGTCAAATCCAGATCAGATGAGAGTGGGGTCGGTGTGCCGACATCGTGAGCCTCCACTCGAATCTGAAATGTTAAATTATTTTTGAGCCTGTCCATGAAATAAGCTGGCATAGTTTCTGATTGGCTTACATGGTATAGTTTTTGTCGTTCACGATCCAGAGAACGAACCAATGTTATAACCCCTGTTGTTGGGTTTATTGCAAATGTTTCCCAGTGGCCTGTGAGGTCTTGTCGGAAACGGTAGCGAACAACACCTGTATAAAAGAATCCAGTATCAGTCTTTGGTATTTCCTAGTTAGATAATCTTTCAACCTTACCATTGAGTCCAATATCGCTGTCCACGGCTCTTACTTGCGTTACCGTTGTTCCAATCGTTGCGTTCTTAACAAAATAATATTAGGATTAAATCAACCAAAGAAACCTTTCGTTGTATTTATTCAAAAAATACTAGAAATAGACTTAGAAATAGTGATCAGTTTCATTTGTAACAAACCTCGGGCACGCGTATTGTAGAGTTTTGAAAAGTTAAGAAGGAGGGGGGATGATCGTTAAAATCGGTTATACAAATCTTCAAATTTTCAGATGCCGCATTGGGTGGAACTCCACCGTCTTGTGCCTACATTATTTGGATGATTTTTTAACTGATATAGACTTTGTGTTGGTATAACCTAATGTAAAATGTCTTCTTACCTCTATCACCAGGGTGTAATTCCCATAGAATCCTTTCAGGGATCTTCCTGGCAATACTTTTGCACTGTTTTTCCCTTGTTCAAGTTTGAAGAGGTTAAGGGTATTCCCATCCCGGATTTTAAATGAAACCCATCCGTTCGGAGTATCGGGATCGTCACGATCTGTTGCGCTAATGGTTGTTATAATATCTTCATGGAATTCGGTGACTGAAACACACCCATCTCCAACTTCAAGGTTGGAATGCACGTATTTTGGGGAATTATCATTAACATCCGATATCCGGATAGAGATTTGTTTAAATGCGTTCCTGCTTTCCCCGGTAGCGTAGCCGTAGCGGTAGTTGTCCCACGCCTGAACCACTAACGAATAAACAGAATTTTCTTCTCTGTCCAATGTATCCGCCACTCGGAGTATGCCAGTGTCGGGGTCCACAGAAAACTTTCCCTGTAAATCAGATTACAGACTTTACAAACTTGTGCACAAACGTAACTGATGAATTGTCTCTGGTTCTTACCATAGAAGATTTACGATCTAGAAGATATGTTACTTTTCCATTTTCCCCTGCATCCAAATCTTGGGCCTCTAGCTTTGCCACAATTGTCCCTACAGTAGCATCTTCTTTGATGGTAATGTTTGTCAAATCTGAGGTCCAGATTGGATTATTGTCATTCTGATCCACAACACGAATAAAAACATCTGCTGTTGTGCTCCTTTTTCTTGGAGTTGTTCCTGAATCTTCAGCCATGACAGTGAAATTAATCCAATCTCTGACCTCTCTATCAATTTTCCCTACCACTTCAATCACTCCAGTCTCCGAGTCAATTTCGAACGGAAATGTCAGTCTTTCAATGTCATTATTTCGAGGAATCAAGGAATAGTGGATATTTCTTTCAATATCTGCGTCCTCTGCTAATACCGCCAAAACTCCTGTCCCTGGTTTAGTATTTTCTGGCACTGAGGCAATATAAGGATTTTTGCTAAATTTAGGATTTTCGTCGTTGACATCCAAAATCGATAAAATGAGAACTGCTGTGGCCAATTGACGTCCCGTTTCTGATGCCAGATCTTCGACCGTCAATGCAAGCTTTACGACTTCCATTTTTTCTCTATCTATGTCGCCAATCACTTTGAGGATTCCATCAGCTGGTTGCAACTCCAGCAATGTTGAAAGTTGCACACCTTTCATTAGGCGACCATTTTCATTTCGTGCTTCGGACTTATTAAAATCTATTCCGAACCGGAATATCGGTTTTTGATCAGGATCAACTGCTCTGACTTGCGTAATAAAAGTTCCTTTCGGTGAGTTTTCCAATATCTTAGCATGGTAGATACCACCACTTTCGCTGCTATCAATTTCATTAAAGAGAAACGTGGGCTTCTTGTTATTCACGTCTGTTATTGTTATGTTGACAATGGCCGGGGTTTCACTTCTTTGACCGCCACCATCCACTGCAAATACCTCCAATAAGTGGAATGTCTTGATATTATAATCTAAAATTGCACCGGGAGCCAGTCGGATTATTCCTTCATTAGGATCAATTATAAACTTGTCTTCAGCTCCTCTTTCGATACGGTAAAACACACGGTTAAAAGGAAGTGAACCGTCATCATCCGTGGCCTCGACCTGTAATTGTACAACAATTCGGAATCTTGAAATATTGCTAATTTAATTTCTCCCTTTGAGGAATGGAGAGAAAGTCTGGAACTGGAGACAGTTTGAAGAATGTTTGGGGAAAGTTTGGAGAAAGTCGGAACTGGAGAAAGCCCTTCGTAACTGTATAAAGCTTGAAGAAAGTCTAGATTCGTCTTGTACTTTAAGTAAGAATCACGCAAAGTCGGAAGTTCAGGGAGAAGATAGGTGGATTAGGCTTTATTTTAGGACATTTGCGTACTGGCCTGTAATTACCTTAAGGATTTGAGTTCCGGCTGCCGTATCTTCTCGAATAACTCGTTCATACTCCGATCTTTTAAATTTCGGAGTGTTGTCGTTTGCTGAAATTAGAAGGAATGGTGTTATTAGTTTTAGTTTGGTCTGTTTGTCTACTTTACAAGTTGTAAAATTGTATTACCATCGTGCACGAATATTGTGACGGGGGCCAAATTAAATCTTGGTGGAGTTCCTAAATCATTAGCTCTGACTGTAAAGTTGATTCGTTTTACATTACTGCGAGTACTTTGTCGCACTGTAGGAATGTTTTCAAAGTCTAAAGCCCGGGCTATTCGCACAATTCCAGACATTTTTTCGATTTCAAAGTGCTTATCCTCATTTCCAGCGACAATTGAATAATGAACTTCACTGTTGGGAGAGTCTGTCAATGGAATAGGCAGAGGATATTTGTTTAAATATAATTAAGATAATCAAATACATTTAAGTTTATTTGGATTTACTTGGCAAATCGTTGTCTCTTGCCTGACATCTTAATGGCGAAACAAATTCAAATTCGTTTTCAAACAGGCGGCCTTCATATCTTGAGACTGAAAATGTCGGTGATTCGTCGTTCTCGTCGCTTAAATTAATTAGCAATTGGACGGTGTTCCTGTTGGTAGAAAGCAATAGATGATTATTTGAACCCTCAGAATCTATCTATATAGTGGCGCAAATATTATACCTATTTCCACGTCCATCATTGTCTCTAGCTTCCACAGTCATATAATAGATTGGACTGAGTTCTCTATCAAGTGAAGAATTTTCCGATTGCTTGACAGTTATAAAACCGGAAATTGGGTCTAGGTGAAGTCTGTTTTAAAAAATATCATTGGATTATATTTTAGATTAGAATGAGTGGTTCTTACTGATGTACTCATTAGTCATTCTTCTTTATATTTTACAGATGCGACAGTGCTTGTAACTTAACTAGGGGTTTTCGGAATGACTTACTCATTCGCAATCGATCCTGTTAGTGAAGTGTACCGAATTCCTGCACTTCCAAAGAGACCAGAGTCTTCATCTGTCGCCCGAACTTGTGCCAAAACTGTTCCTGCTGGAGAATTTTCTTTAATATTGACTTCATAAATATCCCTTTCAAAAACTAAAAAAACGTAAAAAAAATATTTTAAAGTTATTTAAAAAATGCTTTAAAAAATCGAACTTCACTGTTGGGAGAATCTGTACCTGGATTCACGTCATTCACATCTGTCAGTCGGACCGAGATCGGAATAGACGTACTTTTTTCTCCACTAATCTCTTCTACCACCAATGTGAAGTTAATTACTGTAAATAATTTCGGGATAGATAATATATTTTTAACATCAAAATGTGATTTTTGGTATGTAAGTTGTTTGTGGTTTTACTTTTAAGTTTTTCGAAATCTAGACGTGATGGATTCTTCACTCTTATTACAAATGACGCTTGATTAATTGCTTGTGAAGGTGTCACTTCAAAAACACCACCATCCCCTTGAGTGTACAGTCGGAACGTTCCATTCAATCCCTGTACAGTCAATTATATTAATATAGAGAAACGTTTAATTGACTGTTAAGAAATAATGTTAACCTTTCAAATAAAAATACAATCAGTTCTAGTTTTGAGAATTATAGTAGCAACTAGTGTGTCCAGTTATGAAAAGAATATATGCAGTAAATTATCCGAATTATCTCTTATGACTTTTGCACAGAAATAAATCGTATTCGGTTCTATTCTATTCAAAAGTGTGGCGTTATATTATGTACCAAATCATGATCAAAACATTCAGGTACGGCGTCTCCAAGCAGTGTAACTGGGGCATCCGTCGGGGAATTCTCCATTATCTCAGCAACATAGCTCGAACTACGACAAGACGGTGCTTCATCATTAACTAATTGAAAATTGAGAAAGTGGTTGAACAATTCAACAATGTATTAATTTTAAACAAAATTAGAAAATTCATTCTTTGAATATATGAGAAAAGCACCATCATTCAGGATGACCGTCACCTCTGTACTGACTTGCGGTTTTCCGCCGGATTTGGTTTGCTCAGTCGCCTGTAATATTAAAAAGAATTCGTTTGGCTGTGTTACATTGTTGATTTAGAACAAATTGTCCAGTTGCTGTTTGGTTAGGATCTAGCATGGGAAACAAATGATAATCCAAAAAATTTCAATCAACAAACCAGAATTTGAAGGATGTATGCCCCACCGTTTGCATCCTCTGCCTCTCTATTCAAAACGGATTTCGTGTACACGATACCACTCAAACTATCTACACCGAACAATTCATTTTCATTCAGGAGTGAGTATGTAATCCCATTATTTACTCCACGGTCACCGTCCACGGCTCGAACTAGGAAAACAATTTGTTCAAATTAGAATACTACGATTTGCAGTAAGCGTATTTGGAAATTGTTGCGGTCAGCAGAAGATTAACCGCATGAGATTTGTTTCCTTTAATGAGCTGTTTCTGGATTAAAATGAATGTAGTTCATTCCATTTCCATACGTACCTTGAAGTACAAAAGTTCCCATTGGTACATCTTCTTTTATGCGCGTAACAGGTTGAACCGAAATGAACTGTGGACCGACGTCCTCTTGGTCTTGTACTTGGATGACCAGTGCAGCAGTAGCTGTATTGATCTGAATTCGTGTAATTTTATACCACATCAAACATTAAATTATAGGTTTGCGGCTTACGAAAATTACTAGGTCACGGTTCATGTTGTTCTCATTCGAACCATAATCATATTTCATGCAAAGTGGGATAAGAATGAATTGGTTTACTTGGCCGGTATTTGCCCTGTCCACCGCAAGAACTTTTAGTTGGTACAAAAACTTTTTCTCATAATCAAGAGGTTGAAGTAACTTGAGGACTCCTTGTCCATTACTCGTACTGACACTAAATATATTCTCATCACCCGGTTCAGTTTGTAGTCGATACACCACCTGAGACAAAATTCACAATGACACTAGCGTATTTCACCTTTTTTGAGTTCTCATTCTGTAGAGGACATGGTTGTTTCGTGTCCATTTTATTAACACCTGTGGAAATATTTCTCAGAGTGTCTGGATTTCTCCACATAAAAAAATCGGGAAAAGTCAACTGTTATGGTCACCGCTTGACCCACCATGCCATGTCAAGTGCTCACAGCACACTCGTGTACAAATTCAATCAGCCCGAGTGACCGTCACATTTGACTCTTCCGAACGAAACAGTGACAAATATTATTCTTAGCTTTGCTCAATTTTATCTACAGAGACTATGATTACATTTGTGATTAGAAAATAATAATATTTTCGTCACCTGACCGAAAGGGCCTTCGTCTGGATCAGTAGCCTCTAACCTAGCCAATTCCTTTGGTACTGGACTATTTTCCGCAACAGAAATGGTAGATTGAAAAGGCTTGTAAATAGGGGCATTGTCATTAGTCTGTGTAGTTTGAAAAAATGGTAGTTAGCTACTAAAATCAACTAATAGAGGAATGAGTTATAAAATTGTATTTAATTTACATCAATGACTAGGATAAGCAAACTTTGCGTCACGAAACTCCCCTCCGACAGCCGTCCGTCAGATAGTGTCAGTACCAACATGTATTCTTCTTCCAGCTTGAAAGGAAACAGTTACATAGAGTTTATTAGTGTGATTATTCCCACTCGATCTGTCTTGCTCGAAAAACCCATTTTAAGGTCTTTTTCTAATGTCATGGATGGAACAATAAAGCCCGAAGATTTTTATGAGACTGACATGCAATGAAATTGAAGAGTCTGGGAAAGGTGAATCCACTTTGAGAATCATACAAGTTCACCCTTCATCAAGACCTTCGTTTTTTAAATTATTTTGATTCATGTCTGCTGACAATATGAATTCTTAATTTTTGACACTGAACACTGAGAAATTCATTGTATTGTGGGAGACAGTCTCTTCTCACACCAAATTCTTCGTATCAACACGCGACAGATCAAATCTTTTTTAGTGGACTCATTTTCATTCTTGACACTTACGATTCAGAATGTATGGTCTCCCCTGTGAACTGTTTGCGGCTTATATGTAACAATACAAGATCGAGTCGAAAACTTTTTTCACACACTGATATATATTTACCGTTTCTGCAAAACCCCTGCAAATGTGTTATTAAATGGATGAAATTATTCTTTTCTTTCCTTCCGACTATCAAATGTCAGGTCACCTGAAGAGTGAACCACAGTCATTAACTATTTTTCATAAAAAAATCGCAAATTCCGTGTTTCATATATCTTCTCGTCTTTGTCTTCATTTGAGCCAAGGAGTCTACTTACATAGAGATATTTTAAGCCAATTCCGCGTGGATACTTTTTGGAGACTATTTCAATTACATTAATAACATATCAGCTTAACATTATTTTACATTCTCCAGTGTTCAGTAAGAGCTAGGCAAACAACATTTCGGGGCGACTGTGACATTCATATGCATGTAGGGAGAATAAATTATTCGTACCTCTCGGTCTAGTTCTTTTTTTAAATAAACATTTGCTTCATCAGTCCCCAAATTCTCAATGCGAAGAAGTTCGTTGGCAATCTGACCTCTCAAACCGAAAGTGAGGACATCATCGTCATCGTCAATCCTAGAGAAAATATCTTGTTACCCTTGTACGCGTGAAATCGTTATGTTGAGTCAAGAGATATTGCACAAAATTGTTTACCCTTTCAGTCGATAAATGAGGGATCCAATTGGTGTATCTTTGCCTTCTTTCAATCTAAAATAAATATACGATTTATCGTATTATATACTACTTAATTACGTTATTCGTTAGATGAATAAATTGATTTAATTACTTACCTAAGAACAATTTCACTTTGACCTTCACTTAGAACAAATTGCGGTGGTCTGTTGGCATCTATGAGTGGCACGAGTGATAGACTCGTCATTATAACTAATAATACTCCGGCATGTGTAAATATGGCATTTCGGAAGGCATGTTTCATTGTCCCTCCACTAATCTCCAGAGCCCGGGGTCTCCGAGGAAGACGGTTTTGTAGTATTCTTATAATCATGTTTTTTCATGAAATACTTCTCATCTGGAATAAATAAATCAATTCATTATTCTGTATTCTATGTTTTTGTTTTGCCTGGCGCGTTGTAACTAAAATTTAGATAACTTGTTTCGTATCACGAAATTCTGCTTAACTTACTGCTTAGCTAGTTTTGAGAATGGAACAGGTTTTACGAATTTTAGAGCGTTCGGCTTGTTTGTTCGAGTAATTTCGGAGTTGGAGAACGATCATAAAGTAAGAAAGCCCATATTTCATTTTCCGTTGAACCGTGATGCCCTGAACCCTGATTGTCGTGTTTTATATAAATGTTTTACACTTTTGGTGAGTGTCTATTCGTGACTAAGGTACATTATGCTCTCCACATACCGACATACCCCACATGCCATCCAATTCGATCAAACAAAGGTCACGGGATTGACATCAATCAATTTTCACATTTTGATCGTCGTTGGCGATTAATCACGGAAGAATTCATAGTGCAAGATAAGTTATTTGGTTCTCTACGTTAGAATCCTTGCCTCTGCTCAAGACAATTTAGGACGAAATATTGGATCTCTTTGTTTGTACACTATATTGCGCAGTGCACATTTAAATCAGTAAAGTCTGTGCCAAGTAATATCATGAATCATATGTGATGCGAAATCATAGTATGTTAGAAATCTCAATTTTTCAAACTCGAAATCCCATTAGGATTGGCATGATTTTATGCACGGCTCTATATTGTTATCAAATAAGGCAGTATGTCGTCGTAAACATTTGTTAATGTTAATGATGTTAGTTTCCTTGTGTTAAAGAACAATGGTGAGAGATATGTTGACGTCCTTTGAGTAGATAGACGCGCCGCAGAGTTCGTCCGTGGTCACTTAACATTCCCAATCGAGTACATTCAAGACAAAAACCGATAAAGGAATTAAAATTGTGTCTGGTTCGCCCAACCAAGCACGGGAAGTACAACTTACAATATTATTATGTAGAAGGACTTTGAAAATGGCAATTGTCAAGAGCATTAGCCTTAAATATTACTGTAGTAGGAAGATTGGGACTACTGACAACTGTGTAATTTTGTAATTAACATTAGCTGAATACAATGTAATTCTGCCAATCAAGACCTGGACCACTAATGGTCTCCCAAACTGCAGAAGTCTTGCATAAGAAATGATGAGTTACAACTTAATACCTGCAATCATTCGTTAAGTCTGACCCTGACACCATCCGTCATATTTAGTGCCATAATTGTCCAAGATGAAGTGAAGGAACTGCAGTTCATGTAATTTGTGAACACGCTAATCATCGAAGAAACCGGTTCAAGGTAGTAATAAAAACCGGCTACTTACCACTATATTCTTTTATTGGACTCTAATTGCACTTAACCTGCAGTTTCACGAGGTTGGGGCAAAATGCCGAAAAAAAATGTACACACATGAACTGGCAATTTAATCCACGAAGAGAGATCAAAAGACTTTTACTCTCGTCCACTTCCTGGTCTACAGAAATTGTCATGTATTAGTTTTAGAGATCACATTCCAACACGTTTTCATGTTCCTCAAGAACTTAATCAACAATAATCTTAATTAAGCTTGGTTTGCGGAATTCTAATATTTTAGGACAAAAGAGACCGCACGCACGAATACCTTCAGAAAATCCCTCAGTGAGATTCCGTACAAAATCTGTGCAGCGCATCTTCGAACAGTAAAGTCCCAAGTCCTCTCAAGTCCTAACCACATTAATAAAGTTTATGAAGATCACGCCCTCAGATTTTGACATATGTGATGGAAAATTGGCCAGATAAAGTTTCTATGTCGGGACTACTCACTCCCATGTTTTTCTGTCGATCGACGACACACAAATCTTGATTCTGACTGAAGCTACATATACCCATTGAGAGAGCTCTCGTTGTCTTTTTCATAAGACAAAGATTAACTTTGGGAAACTGTCCTGTGTCGTTTCTGCTAACAAGAATAAAATCTACATAGTACAGGTTTCAGAAATCTAAAGTTTACTTAATTTTCAGGATGTTTGCCTGAAATATTTCACCTAGTTTTGCCCTATCTTCTAAATGTAGCCAGCATATAATAAAAAATATTAGCGTGCGTTGAAATTGTAGTACACCATCTTAAGATGTCCTTCAACTTAACTGTGTCAATACTCACGGGAGATCTTTGCTTGGTGGACATGACATGAGTCCAATTCAGCTGGATCGCTCCTTTCCTTTTGGAGTAAATTATTGACTGTCTGTGACTGACTGACTGGGGCATGCATGTACGACTGCGTTTGGTTTGGTACACTTCTCTTCATATTTAATCCATCGATGGGAAATAAATCACAGAGGATTGAGAGGATATTCCACTTGATTTAGATCTTACATTGTGTTACAAATCCATGTAAGGAATTCTTAGAATTGATTACAGTGCATTGAGTACGCAACTTCTCATCGGATTTACTGACTGAATGACTTGCAGTCATAGCGGTTTGATTTTTGCCTTTATCTTTAGTGCAGCTGCCAAAAATGTTCTCATACATATCATTCAAACTTTCTGCAACTCATTCTATTCTGGTTATATTCAAATATAACTTACATTACTTCTTAATTAAATAACTGTCCGCCTTGCCTTGTCTTACTGTCTTCTTTACCAGTCAAACAAATAAAGGGAGTGCCCTAATTAAGCCAGCAGTAATCCACAAATGACATCTTAATTATATAGAAATAATAGTCAAATCGTGTGCTGTAAAAATTATGACCGATGATACCCGCAATACAAGACCGGGGTATAAAACTCGGTTGAGTGCTACAATTGAACATTTTTGGTATAATTCTTATGTGCTATATGGATTCCGTGTTACCCAACATGTGTAGAGCCGATAAGATTTCTGAGGAGATATCTCGGAAAAAATTTTGACCACATTTACCATTTCAAAAATTATCACCAGCAGGTGTTAAAGAAGCACTTACTGTGTTGTGCGACACTGTGCCGACCGGTTGCTTTGTTTACTATTTCCTTAAACCTTTTCAATCTTCAAGAAGAAGAAAGTTCGTCGAACCTCATAAAAATTATTGCCTATATAAAAAGTGTGTAATCTTCTCACGCAGTCCAAGGATTATTATTATTATTTTGTTTCATAGCAATGAGATTCATAGGACGAAAAAGAGTCACCCACGGACATGGAGTGCACTCATAATTTATGATCACGTCGTGCACAGAAGGGCATTAAATAAAAGACTGTAAGAATAAGAAATAACATTTTAATCCTCTTTGCCGATAATCAGTTCCTACTCTGTACTACCTATGGTCACGCTCTGACACTTATAATAATAATAAAATATTCGAACAAATAGAAAACGAATATTAATGTTGTTTTCTCTCCACTCACTCAGCTCATTCCAAAATGTTCAAGTAGCAAAAAAAATGCATAAGAATACTTTACCTTGCTCGAATTCGAAAGGACTTGAAAATAATTCAATTTCTTTGGAATAAAAATGTACTCACCTCAGTCTGACATTCTTGGAAGGGCAAATCATACACCTTTCACTTCACGTCTTTCCTTGTTTCATTGGAGAATTATATTTATTGTCTTGATTCCGGCACATCATTTTATATACCTTATAACTTCAGATAGCTTTCCACTGGTATTAAATATTCCACGTGGATTTCTCAAATTCGCTCCAGTCATTCACCTGGAAATTCAAAATGCAATAATTAAAAACATTGCAAGGTTTATACCCAAGATTAATGATAATTAATCATCGCTGCGAAAGGCATTGTCGACACTGCCCGCACTGGCTGTTTGGCACGGGTTGCCAAAAAGTACTGCTGTATGGATTGGTTTTAGGGTTCGAGTTTGAATTTTTTAAGATTTTTACGCGTACGTTTCAAACTCGACCAAACCTTCTTGTACCAGAGCTGAATATTTACATATTATCACTCCATCTTACTATTGATTGGTTGTAGAGAATTACTGAAAGCTTTTGCTTTCAATGAAATTAAGTAACACATTACATAGTCATTACAAAATATTTGGTTGAAAAAAAAATGTGGTTAATGGAGAAAATATCAGACTGCACGTCTGGGAGGGATTCTAGTATTAACACATCCATGTCCACATTCCATAGCTATCATTCCATTGAACTTTCATATTCTGTCACAGAAGCAAAACCAAAAAACCAAAATTGCTACAGTACGTGGTGCACTGCACACAATCTGGAAGATCTAAAAGCTAGCACAAATTCAAAACAAGTTCAACCATCATTTCATATTACCGGAAAACGCTTTTTCCCTGAATCACTGAATGTGTCAGATCACATCCAACCAAACCATAACACATTCACTGATTCCTCTCAAGCATCATGCAACCATATCCATTTGTCACCGCACTATGTATTTTGGTACAATGTGACTTGTTACACCATAGCAGCACGTGCATGGGGTGAATTAATTTGAAAAGTTAATGGTATCATTGCCAATTCGAGACTTTAGAATGCACGAAATTTTTGTGGAATTTGGCCTTAATATGATGGTATAGATTCATCAAACTGGTTATCTTGGCCGTGCCGACTAGACATTCGGCCTGAGTGATGTACAAAACTCCTGTTTGTTGGCCAATAGCCGGGACATTACAGGATTGTATGGTTTGATTTAACTATCTGGTACATCTACACTTTAATTGTAAGTGCTTTCCCGGAACTAATATACGCACATTTCCTCCGACACGTTTGAAGGATCGTTTCTTAAATTCTTTCGTATGCCACCACTTGTATCTACTAATTTTAATAAAAGTTAGCTTCTGCAGCTCTAACTTTTCGACGAGTACTTGATGCTTCTGACTCAGAACACGTATATTGTTCAAACTCATGTAATTTGAAATAAAATCTGGGAGGGTACATATTAGTACGCATCCTTCCACTCATGTTTTGTCTGTGTGCTCCAAAGGGTGACTTCAATTCAATGTCATTTCCCACAGTTGGCCGGTTTGCAGATGAACTTCCGGTGTAGGGTTAGTTGGAAATTTGGGAGTTGAGTTTTTAGTCAGACTACTAGACTAACCCGCGCATCGTATCCTATCATACTTATTTTGCACGGAATTAAGTCATATCCTTTCTACCCCACGGCTCTTGTTTTATTGTTAAACGTGACTGAAAAAAATAACTTCCTTTTCTTCCCGTCATGCAAAAATATCATTTGTCGGCCCCTGGAACTTTTTTTGGAAATCCGACATAAAGTTCACTGAATACTTGAACCCACGTCTATTGGATTTGTCGTAACAAAGTGTAGAATTCCATGCAGCCACATTAAAATGAATTTCCTGAACTTAATTCTACCAAAGATCTTGAATTATAAGTTCGTGTGCTCCAAAATTTTAGAAAAATCTAATGCCAGAGTGGTATTACTAATTTAAGAAATTCGAGTAGATTGAAGCAGATTATATGGTTCCAGTTTTAGTGATTCTAGTAGTCTCGTCAGCTGCAATTTCTTTTATTGTCCTTAATCACTGACAAACACAGTGTTACGGGGTACGAGAGACTGAAAGACACAACAAAGGAACGCAGTCAAGGACTAAAGTAAGACATTCAAATCAAAGAATGCTTCGCTCAACGAGTTAACCACTTGAAAGAGGTAATTAATCATTCTTTCATGCAGTACACGGGGTCTAATCATCAGTCTCATTACTCTTTTCTCCCACACAATAAAATGAGTTGTCTTACAGAAAAGGAATGCTCCCTAATATTGTATTAGAAGACTGTTGCAATTGAAACCGGTGCGCTGCCCAGTTGTATGATCACTATTTGTGAGTTTCCACAAGGATACAAGTACGAGGAATTATTCATCATGTCCGATTCCTTAAAACTCGTATTATTTATTGCTTATATTTAAAATACTGGTTGATTGGGTTTTACTCTTACCTATTGCAAGGAAATCTATAATGTTCTCTGGCTAATCATATTTTTGTAGCTTGTATAAACATTACAGCGAGTTCTTGTGAAAGTCTAATTTGGGAGGTGGCTAAACACAAATACGGTGCAATTGTAACCGGACGAAGGAAGTGCTCGTACAATGTACAAAAATAAAACGATTTAACCCTTTGGAAGGGAGCGTGAGATAAGTCTAGATGCATCACAAAGTGATTTGACCGCAAGACAATCGAATTGTGTTTTTTTCTGTACCTTTCATTGCTTGAGTGAGCATAAAAAACTGTCCGATTTTAAGAATGAGGCATGACGATAACAAGATCAAAGTGTATAGTGAGTTTAGCAATGGCCCTGCACTGCACGTATACCTATACCTATACGTGAGAGATGAGATTACGTGATGATTCTGATTCGTTTGGCTCGTCGGGTGCTGAATTCACATTAACTAAAGTCAACAATTGATTCAATTCATCTGGAAACATTTCACTTCTGGTTCACACACTATTATTATCGCACTATGGATGCATCATATAAACCACTGATTCCGATTTCATTGTGTTGAAACGTGGAAGTATTGTTACATTGTATTCCATTCTATTGAAGGTGAGCCAGTCGACTGAATAAGATTGCAAGGTTCTGAATTTTCATCAAGATATTCTTAGACTTGTACAGGGTTATGCTTAAACATTTGTATTTTCGAAATACTTTGGCAACTTCGCTTCAAACTGTAGAATTCACTCTTCCCTGATAACATTCCGCTTGGCATTAAAATGTTATGGACCACCCTGTACATCTTACACTTCCGTAAATCTATTCAACCGAATATTACTCTGTTTATAATATTTTTTAAATGGAAGAATGTTTTTTATATAAAGTACAGTATATTTTGCAAGTCAAGAATTGTCAAATTATTTGTAGGTGAGTGCGTGCTGTGCTGGCTTTCTCAAAATAATATTATATTAGATTATTGTATTGAGATTTCAGCACGACAGGTAGGTAAATGAGGACGAATCTATCAAGTCTCAGATTGCGGACAAGGAGTGTTCCACAAAAATGGTTCTCTCACAATAAGATAAACAATCTTATTAGCTGGTAACAATCAGCCTTACTGTAGACCTACTTTTGCTAAGTTACACACAAATCCATTGTCAATTGGAATTAACTGGCGAGAGTACGTATATGGCAAACACCAGATGCAAAATCTGTGTGACTATTATTAGTAGATGAAGTACTTTCACTAAATTAAGTAAAGAGGAAAAATAACTTTGTTGAGGTTTCAGGTTACAAATTATATCACAATTTAGGTCTGTATTTGTAAATTTCAGTATTGCCGGAAGTAAGTTTGTATATTTTCTGTACTTCGTGACCAGGCCTCGAAATCAGAAGAAGGCTCATCCCATAGCGATAGCAACCTAAGCTCTAATGATTTTAAGAAAAATTTCTTTTAATTTATCCAAGAGTTTTTTTAATTTATGATCATGTATTATCTCATTTTAAAACGAAAGAAAAGTCATGTTCAATTACTGCCACATGATTGATGAGATTGATCATGGTAAAGTTCTGGGAGAAACCTTTTAATCCTTTTAACAAGTTTCAGACTCTGGAGCCGAACCCAGTGAGATTTGATTTGATTCGAGTCAGTGTCCTAACAGCCGTTGTGGTTACACACGATTTCATGAGAAAACACTTTTACGAATTTGTGAACAGGAAATGGTCAAGTCAAGTGCTTTGACTCTACTCACCAAGTCAATGAATGTCGGGAATTCTGGTTGCTCTCAAGTGTTTTTCATTTTCTTGTTAATTTAAACTTGACGTGGAGTTCATGTGAAAAAACGAATTGCTTTCCATGATTTAAGTCTTGTTATACAACTACGCCTACCCAAAATTCTTATACTCAACCCATGTGCCCTATCCATATGCTAAATGCTTACTACAGTTCAAACATTTACGATGTACTTAATTTTTTTTAGAAAATGAACTCGACTGATTTCAGTCGTGACAAAGTGGAGAATGGAGAGGTACATCTTGTATTTGTTCGGTTAAAAATCCTTTTAATGGACAATTAATAAGATGAAACTGGTTTGAACTTTCGATTTCACCAAATACGTGGAGCAACATGTGCTCATAATCTTAGGATTTTCTTGATGACCCTTTTGGAGCAAATGGTAGACTCTTTCCTACTATTCTTTGTCGGCTTGGTTTGAAGATTCCAGAAATGTCTGAGTTCACCCACATTTTCAGGTCAAATTCAGTCGGAGCACCAAACTTCTATGTCTGGATCTTACTCACTTCATTTCACCAGTAGAAAGGTCATACGGGAGCATATTTTGTGAGTTTTGCATGTAACAAAATGTACGGCCTAAAAATCAAAAATATTGTTACTTATAGAGAGAACATGGCCGGTCCCATGCGCGTATGCCAAGTAAATAAATATGACATGAAGAAATGTTTATAATCGCTCATTTATTTCATTTGGTGCTACATTGTGAATAACTCCATTCTAATAGCAAAGTCTTCTATCGTACTGTTCATTTGCATTGTTGGTTGATGACGCTAGAGTTCTATTGTTGTCGGAGTCAGTCAAGACTCTTTGTTTGGAATGAATAAAAAAAGGACCCGTCCAAAAATTTTGGTGTCTGTCCTGTCTGTTGGTTGTTACATATTGCTACTATACCGTTGGTAAGTCAAAGTAAGTAATGATAAATTATACCCTTCTGAGAGTTGACTTGTTCCAATTTCTTCAACAAAGAAGAGGAATAAACCATAATAATAACACATTAAATGTCGAATAACTGTTTTAATGGGCGTATCATCAACAAAAATCATTTTGAGTCTCATGTCTCATCCTCTCATCTCAACATTTGGAGTTGCATTGGAATTGTAGCCTTGACTCATCTTATTGTTACAAGCACAGTTCTTCCTTCAACTTGAAAGAACGACGAACTTAGGAGGAGAAAGATTAAACGGATATACAGTAGTAAAGTTAACGTGACATTGCGTTGTTCTAGATTTGCGCATGCTAAATCTGAGAAGATTGTGGAATGCAGAAGAAAAAAAGATGTCGATGAGTGGAATTCCTTAACATTACTTAATCCATCTTTCTAACTTTATTTTGGTTGGTTGGGTTGGGTGGATCTCTTCCTTCAAACAGACTCGCAAGTAGAAGTAATTAACTATTGACATACTTTTATCGCGTGAAGAATTGTGGAATTTATTTGAACGGAGGAATCCCCTCTTTTATGTACATGATAAGGTAATTTAATGATCGTGACGAAGATTAAATTTGAAGATGGGTGTTAACCATGCGAGCAGATAGAAGTTTAGTTGAGGACTCTTGGTGTGTTGTTGACATTGAAGTCGTGACTCGTGAGAGTCGTGGTTCAGAATTTCAGGGGCTTTAACATCAAGACAAAAGACTTTTTCAGGAAGGATTAGATTAATATAGTATTAGTTCCAACTCCAACGCAGCCGGCTTAAGGTGTAAACGGGACATGTTTGATGAGATTGCAAATATTCAAAGTTGGGTAATAAGGATGAAGGTGGATGTGTGCACCTGCACTATAATAATTTTTACAGAGTATTTCCCCCCAAATTGTCATGAAATCAAATTTTAATTACTGAGAAGCCACCACAACGAATTAGGCCGTACTTATTATATGGTGCGATTTTGTTGAAATCTTGTTAATTCGTACTAAAGTGTAATTAACCGCAATTCAAAGGGTTCCATTTATACAGTTTACCACGGGGCGGTTATACACACAGTTTCATATCCTCGTGGTCCATTTCATGACCTAGCTGGAGCGAATCTAGCGAGACCCTTAATACCCTCGAAAAAAAAGGCCCAGTTCAAAACCAGGTACGAGTATAGATGTAACTTAATGTGAGCGTTATTGCTTACTTAAAAAATACAATCTATTCGAAGTCAGCTTCCACATTCAATGAAGGAGTTCTACATACAAAGAATTGTTCTAGATTTCACTGTGCTCGTGCCGCGTGCACCCTCAGTGTCGGTATTCGACTCGGTATCCAGATACCAACGCTCACATTTTAATTTGATTAGAAATTCGTCTCAATTGAGTTGTTTGTGGTAATTCGTATCGCATTTTATGCGGTCAGCACTGATTCACATTTGCAGTAAATGGTACTTCATTCGCTTTTAACTTGGTGTAATACAGAATTCAGAATGAATTTCATGCTTACATGATAACATAAATTTCCCTGAAAATGCTGAGTTTTAGTAGGGTAATTTACTTAAAGAAAATTGAAATGAAATTCCCAAAACGACATTGCTCTGCGTTCCGTTGAAGCTCTTGTGCCTTCTGAATGGATGATGTGGTTATCATTAGTGCAATTTGTAAATTCGTTTTCATCGGAATTTCTTTGTTTGCTCTTACATGCCATGCGATTCTATTGAAATGGAGATTTCCCCCATTGTTGAAAAGGATCATAATTGTGAGTAGCGTCGGACATAAATGCTCAAAAATGTTTGGTGATGTTTCATAAACATCATGGGACAGTGCTCGACGCTCGATGTTTCCATTTACACCAACTTTTTTTGCGTAATTTTTCATAGCCGAATTATCACCATACCTGGGTGAAGTGTACAGAATTTAGACGTTTTCTGTGTTTAGGCCTGCCATTTCCTACGCTAGTGTCGTAACAATTGATGTGATTCTCATTCGTTGGAATACTGAAATAACAAACTACAAACACTTCAAAGCACTTCATGAACTGACAGTAAAAACTCCATTAAGCGAACGATTTTAAGTTCCTCCGTACAGACAACAAAACAATTATCCCATCCAACAATTAAGAGCGAACAGGCTCTCAGGATTTCCTTCTCATCCATGAATGCAATTTTTGATATTGATTGAGTAGTTATCTTGCGGATTCATCGGCAGAAGAGGATTATGCATTCCATTTATCCACCAATCTAATGGTTTTATCGGAGCGTAATCGAACGTGCTCAATTTGACGTGTCAAGCAAATTGAAATGAAATGCCGATACAAGGAAGAATTTAATTGAGTAATCATTATTACTTCTTGTACAATTCATTGACCTGGTGTAATGTTGCGGAGCAAGGAACTCTTCTGCCAAAATAATTATTTTTCGTTCGGTTTCGGTGCAAACTAACTTTGATTTATGTCTAAAAGTTTCCATCTCAACTTCACACACTTTTGAAATCATTCTGCAAAATTGTAAGAAACAAATGTGATCTTTTGGACAATCCATTTGTTCGATGCAACATTGCACTCCATGGTTAGGCAACTTGCAATAAATATACTTCAGTTTTACTACAGCAAGCTCGTATGATTGCATTGCCCTTAGAAAAAAAGCAGTTTGACTTTGGTGTATGCTCTCTCAGTTTTTGCACATGCTGTTATGTGTATTTGTTTTTGTCTCCATTGAAAGGAATGACATTTCCTATCCATCGCATTGTTTGCTCCAATAATTCTCTTGTTCGAGGAGACTATGATCCTAAAAGTTAGTAAAGTGAACCGAAACAAATCTGCTGTGTGTGAGACGTCACACGAGACTCAGCATTTGACCCGCATTTATTTTTTTAGTAATCTAAGCGAATCGCGAATCACAAACTCACAACTCGTCAATTTTGTCAATTTTTGGAACGGTAATCATATCATAATTAGTAATTTGCATGTAATCTCGATCAGAAATGTCAACAAATTGTACCTTTATAATTAGTAATTTTTTGTTTATAGTCAATTTCCAAATGCTCACTATTACAATCTCCGGACTGATGGTGCAAAAACTATATAGAAATACTTTCCCTTTAAAAGAAATAAGTGCATATTACTCGTAACATTTACACACTTTTTCACATTTCACAATACAGAGATCCGGACTCCACATTCCAATTAATGGTTTACTCCTCTAATCAGCAGTGTATTTTGAAGGATAAAACCAAGATCCTGAGTGATACTTCGGAGTCAGACTTATTTCTAACGGTGCAACTTCAACAATAATAAGAATAAACTTTCCAATCATCCATCTCATGAGAAAAGTGGTTTTACACACGAAACCGTTTTAGAAGGCTTAAAATGTCACCACATGGAAGCATATTTACTGTCAAAGAATTTAATTTAAAAGTCAAGATGAAAAGATGAAATCAATCTTCTGTGCCGAGGAATACTTACAACAAATGGGACGGAAACAGTGATAAATTACCAACATTAGTCCTAAAATCTCAATTGATGGGAATATTTTGAATGAACGAGTAACAAGCATGCGAGGAACCAATTATTTCTCAAAACTTTGTGAGATGAAATTGAATGACATTGTGGGATGTAGGTTGAGAATGTTATTTATGAAAAATAAATATGAGAATAAAAATTTGGGAGAATGGAGTGACACTCTCGTTGGCCTAAAAGCAAAACTGTGAAGATAAAATTTAGTTCAATAAATTATAATGATTTGTACTTGTTCACACCGATTACACCGATGCATATTAAACTCATTGGTGGAGGTGATTGGTAAATCATTTTGAAACTCGATTATTTATAGTGTATGTAATGTGCTCCTCTTAGATCTTAAATGGTTGATACCCATTATATGTTTATATGTTATTTATATATTATATTATATGTTAGTTTGTAATTGAATCTTCATGTATCCTGTTGAATTGGTTGACACTTTAATAAAATGCAATCTGAATCTGAATCTGAATCTGAACCCAATACAGCGTTAATTACTACACACCGTTATCGGACACACTGAAAAGGTTTGCTTTCAACACACGAGTACGTATAACTGGGTACTGCGCCCAAATGTCAGAAATAGTTTAACAGAATCTATTATTGATGTTAACACGAGGTTGTGATATTTACAATTAGGAACCAGTAAATCCTTCTGCGTGTTTACCTCTACTCGTAAAATCCTTTCGAACGGAATTACCCCCGTTCGTGATCTTACTAACTAACTAACTCAGACCGACATAATTTTGAAGGAAGTCCTTTGCATGCTGTGTGCCGCTACATTTACTTCCGTTTTTTTAGGAAGAAATTAAACGGAATTATTGAGCAGAAAGTTGGTTCCACTCCCGCTAGAATTTGATAACCACAACAAGGTCCATCGTAAAGTACAAGTCAAAACAAGATGAAAATTACTTATGAACAACAAAAAGTTGTCCGCTATTTTTGTTCAACGAACCGAATCGAAAACGCAAGCAATATGTTTAGATGTTGTAAACTTGAGTGTTGCGTAAATCTTGTTTAGAATACAAATTCTAATACACATTGATCACGTTCAAGACATACAGTCCGTACAACCAATGATTCGCGGCGGCAGCGGTTATGCATTGATTGTTCTGATGAAGTGCAAAACAGCTGTTGCTGACACTATCACTGTCGTATTTATCATTTCGACATTTTGTAAACTCATTCCGGTTGAATCTACAGTAGCCTAGCTGAATTACTTACATCTTAGTTTGGCTAAACGATATAGTATCATGCCTGCCTATCTCCGACCAAGCGTATTTCTTGTCTGTCTAAGGACGACGCTTTAGAATTGTATTGCTTGAGATTAGGCTAATCATCTTCATTCAGGGATATACGTGGTCTTTGCGGCATTTTACAATTTCAATAGAATCCAATTAAATCCGAGCGCGACTAATCCTATCTGGGTTGCCTTGCACATGAAGCCACATATTTAACGTTTTTTCGAGGCTATCTATTGTGTTGGTCAGAACTGAATCTCTGACATATTTTGTGGCTCGCGAATATTCATGTGTGGATTAAACACACTCCTCACTAGGTTAATTAGTCCTCATAATTAGAAATTACAAGTAAGTGAAACTCATCAATTCGAGGAAATCGTCAGAAACCTGAATAAGAATAATTTTCATCGCGTTGTCGGATTGAAAATACTGAGTTTTTGATTAATGGCTTGTGGATGAAAATTTACACAATTAGCACTCCTTGCCTTCCAGTACGTATGCGAAGTACAGTTAACAAACGATTTACCACCTCACGACTAGTTTTGTAGAAAAACAAACAATTTTGTGGTTTACTAGTTTCACTAACCTCTCAAACGTATACGCAAAAATTACTTGTGAAATAAATGCAAACATTGAAGGAATTCTAGTATGATTCCCGTTGACCACCTCGTTCAACCCAAATATTTTCTTGCATGGAATGAGTTCATTAAGATCTTGTTAATTAGCACACGTTAACTCTCCTGCTTTACGCGTAGTGCAATTCAAGCTCAAGCTGTGAAACGCGATCTTATCTTAATTCTTAAGCTCGGAATCATTGAGATTTATTTTAACAGAACGTACATAGGCTGGTGAGGCTTAAGTTTTGTCTTAGGAGGATGTTGTTGAAATTTTATGTAAACACTTCACCATAAGACCAGAACTAAAGAGCTTGACCCAATACTGGTCAATATTTATAGTTCGATTAAAAATTTGCGTCTTCTTTGTGTTCAAAGCATTGCCTTCCCAATCGACCGAAATAAACACAAGGTAAACTTTGTGTTTTTTCTCACTTGTAAGAGCTTCCGCTGAAATTCCATACTAACTAAGAAGGAACACGTGCTCCTTGGACAATTACAATTAATCTACGTTCTTTCATAGGGGTGAAGAAATTGTGCAATCCAATTTTTTTGAGAGAGCAGAAATAAGTGGAATAAATACCGGAAATTCCTTGTCCGTGGATCGCTGAACAAAGCAAGCTAACGGAATCAAATCAAACGTGTTCGAAATACCTTGGCACTTCAACTGCAATATCTGCAGTTATCACAGCCACATCAACTTACTCTTTCTTACGGTTTTGCAATAATAATTTGATTTGGTTCTCTTTGAATGAAATGAAAGTTTTATAATTTCCACGGGTGCAATTTTTCGGCTATAACAGAGTTGACATGAAAATAATAGCGGGGGCAACTCTTGAAATTAAAAATTTCATAGATATATATTATTATCATTGAAACTCGTACAATCATATTTCGTCAGTTTCCTCTTATTAATTTGACGGATCTGAATTGTGCATGAAGCAAATTAATGAGGTTGTTATGGGTGGAGTATATAATTTGACCTTGGATTGCTTTTGCCAGTGTAGTAAATTTTGGCTTTGTAGTAACGTTAGTAAAGGGTTAACGTAATATCCTAAGGCATTTCCCGCGGTTGGTAAAATAAGTAATATGAGATGTACTTCCGGTGCAGTCAGTGGATGGGTCGGTTCATTCTTTTCAGAAGAGTTGAACAGCTTGGGCAACCACCGAGTTTTAACACAAAGAACAAGTTGGCGGAACGGAATCGAGTTAGTTTTCAAGTTAATATCCATATGAGTATGTACATATTGTATTACTTGTCCGCATGGTTCCGGCTATTTCAATTGGAAGGAACAAGTTATGGCATATGGTTTTTATTGTTGCGCAGAGTGTGGGAAAACGCCAACTTTCCATGTTGCAAAATATTTTACAGATTTTATCCTTACAAGTTTGACAATGAAAGTCAATCCAGCCTCTATCCTCATTATTTCTCACAATTACTACATAAACTGGAAATATATTTCAAGTGCGAATGTTAATTGCTATGCATGTATACTTTGAATTTACTTCTCATAATGAGAATTTGAGGCATTTGTGCCTCACACTCCCAAGCTATTGACCTCTAAAAACAGAGGCTTCATAATTTAGCATTTTCAACATTTTATAGTTATTTCTGCAAGACCGTTCGGCTATTAATCTCGCAGTCAAACATGTAAGATGCAGTAAAATCAAATTGTGTTATGTAAATAAATGCCCACCAATCGGATTTGATGAAAATAGCATAGGATATGATAACTTAGATTTTTAAATATTCTGCCAAACCTTTTACAATGACGGTTCGTAAAGTACCTTATTATTTGCCGAGAAGATGAAGTAGCTTTTTTGTACTACGAAAATAGTGAACATCTATTTTGGTTTATGAAGACACAAAAGACTTCTTGAATAGGTCGGGAAAGTCTTGTCACTGCAGGTGAAGATGTCAATGAGAAGATGGTACACGACGATTTCAAAAACCCACAATTCTCATGTACTCGATTTATTCTCAGAATTCTAAATTAATACATTTTCATATGTTGGAAATTTAAGTTTTGTGATGACAAAGTGGCCCAACCGTGTAATTGGACGTTTCAATCCAAACCTGATGGAGTCACTTCAACTTAAGCATTGTAGTCCCAACAGTAATGAGATGTATTCGACGTACACATGATCACAATTTTTTCAGAAAGGAACAGGAGTTGACATAAGTAGGTTTCTTCTCATCTCATCCTCTCAGAATGTATATAATGATAGTGATTTTATCAAACAAATAAGAAAAAGTCATGCAAATGTATCATTTGAGGAGTTAGAAAAAAGAATGGGATGACACCGCAAAAAGTAAAATTCGTTCGTGCCGTTCCGTGACCCGGCAGCAAAATCCTTTTTTAAGCATCATGCACGAACAGCACGAGAGAGCAATGGGGCGAGAATGAGGTTAATAATAAAAAATGATTCCCATGTTGATTTGAATTTGAGTTGACTCAACTTACATACGGGAGTTAATTGGTTTGGTATGTATAGAAGATTAATTTTCAAATTTCAACTTTCAACTTTCACCACAAATCGATAACTTTTATGTGGTTTGATACATTCTCTTTAAAATTGCACGGATTAGATGGCATAAAAAATGTTTCAGTATGTGGTGAGATTACGGAAAGTGGAATAGTCATTACTACAAACATGGTACAATTCGCGACCTGCAACAGCAATAACATAAAGGCCTATTCGATATCGAAAAATTGCCGGAAGGCAAACGAATCTTCATACTCGGAGTACACTGAAAAACTGACCGATTTTTGTCAATAAGTGTGCGTGACCATGACACGATCAATCGACAAGAATCCACGTCAGGGATGAATCACTATAAAGAATGGGATAGGCAAGCCAGAGTTGCCTTGCATAAATTAACACCGTTACATTGTAACTCCCTCACGTTTATCATTACGAGATTGGGCTTCTTCTTTGTACATTCACAAATTAACTACTTCGTTTTTAATGTTGACTAACAAATCGGATATTAGAATTTGATTAGTATTTTGTGAAATGGGAGGTGGAGTCGGTGCAAGCCTATTTTGTCGCCTTTGATCGAAATAATTGATATTATCGATGTTTTTATGTCATTAACTGTACAAGCATAACCCTTATAAATTGGCGAAGATGGTGAATTGAAATCTTTCAACTGACGAGACAACAGCACACTTTTCTGACATTCTTGCAAATAACTAATTATAAGCTGGCTCTGGCTATACTAATAGATATTAATATTCTGGAAAGTTGTAAATAGCAGTTGTTACCGAATCGTGAGGAATTACAATCAAAATTCGGACTGAAGCAAGCGGCCCCTGAAATCTTACAAACTTAGCTTTCAAACGTCCGGGATGGTTTTCGGAACACCACTTTGTTCCTCCTGAAGGTTTGCTTAAGTTGTACTACGTGCACTAAAACCTTGGAGATGTACTTGTTAATGTAATAACTTTTGCAAATACATTTCATGCTTGAATGATCCACATAAGTACACACACATATCTCAAATGACAAGCAGTGTGTCCACACTAAAACATCTGGTCAACGGAAGGTGTGAAAATCCGCAATTGCAATCCAACTCGAAATATTAAAGAAAGAATCCGTTCCTTCTTATCATCCTATATTACACTTCCATTCCAATACGCTGACAAAATTGGTTGTAATAACTTTCTTAATAAAAGACGAGTATGATGTCGTAACTCAACCCAAGGCGGTACGGTCGCGAATACGTATATTTCCAATTTCTATTTTTGACTGCAAAGTAATTTGAACGAGGCATCCAGTGGTGTGCTTTGATCTCGAATTAATTAATTCCGCAGTAAAATTTATTTTCCTCATTAAAGACGGTTCTACAGATGAGAGTTAATGAGAAGGATTCATTTTCCTTTCCTTGCTCAGCAAGAATAAAAAAAATCTTACATTAGATCGACTATGCTTGCAGCATGTGAAACTATTTGTTTGTTGTCGAAGATTACGTACGAATCCTCTCTAATCGCATGAGTCGTCGGGGAAGAAAGATTTGGGTTAAACAGAAAGTTTTAAGCTTAATGCTGGGTTCAGTATATTACAGTAGTTTCAAGAAATGATTAATTAATTCTGAGTCAACGTGGACTTGCTTGGGTGACTCTTTCTTATATGAGGCAAAAAGTTCTATGACATGAACGTGTTATTTTGTGTTTTAACCCTTCCCTGAGAATGGAATCCGAAGGTAAGGAGATTAGTCCAACACTAAAACATTCAGATGTAAGAAATACTCACTTTGGTATCATGACAGTATGTAGAATTATAGAAACGAAAGTTAAAATTTTGGATAATTTCTAACTTTCCCTCGAAGTCTATAACAATTTGGTAGAATGGATAAAAGGAAATTCACCGATTAGTACCTAGCGGCAAGGGTAAGTACAATACATTTGCTTTCAATTTGATTATTTATTTTACAGCACTATTGCAATTCGACGTGTTCTTGAGACCTCCAGTCCCCGCCATTGTTTCCTAATTTTGGGAGTCGTCTATCGCATCTAGATTGTAAAACAATCCGTACGAAGATAAGCTGGTCCTGACAATTTCGATAAAGCGAGTTTAGGGAAGTATGTTTTCAACTTGCAATCCTGTCTGAGAATTAACAAAATACTAATTAGCGATTTCGTGGGGAATTGCAGAATTTATTAGTTGTTATATTCCTGTCAATTCAACAACATATTCTGTGTACTATTGGTATATTATAATTTTCTGGAGACAGACCAATTCATATATCTCACACCGTTTAAATCCTGTTTCTTAAAATTTTGTTACAGAACGCATCCGGGTTATGAGTTTTCAGCTGTCTGCAATTATGCATCAATTCTTTGAATAAAAACCCATCCACGCAAACAATTTAGTGAATTTGCAAGAGTTGTCCAAACTACTTTGACACTGACTGTCCTATCCCACCATCATTTCTTAGGTGAATGCCGGCAAGATAGGCCGGTGTTTTTGTTTCAGCGGAGTTTAAGCATTTTCTCATTACTTCATATTACTCACGACACGATCAACTTGAAAAACGAGTTCCTGGGTTAGCAAAAAAAATGGACTTGGGTGAAACCGAAAGTAGTTTTCCTATTACATTTCAGAACCGGACAAAACAAGGAAGAGGACCCGTAATTAAATGTAAAGGGTCTTAAAGAACTTCCTTCCTACAAATTCCTAGCTATACCGTACATTCATTTGGTTTTAAACTCGTTTGAACTTTTCTTTTCAGCCACCAAATCACGACACGCTATACATTTATTACTCTTAATCTCATCGTACAATGATTGACTTATGAACAGATTACTCAATTTGAGTTCTTGTTCTCACATGGGTGGACAAGATCATGCTGGGATTCCTCTCAACTGGTTTGTACCTATTTTGTCAACAAAATTGTTAAGTCAACTTAGTGTGTAAAAATTTAGTACTGACTAATCAACACAGAATTTGTATCTGTCAATCCTTAACGGTTGTTCATTGCAGTAGGAGAGTTGAGATTTTACCTTTGAGACTGCCACAAGTTCAAAAATATGTTCGCAAAAACCAGAAGAATTTTTTTAAATGTTCAATTCTTTCAAAAAATTATCTATTAATTAATTATCTCTTATCTATATTAATCTTCAGAAATAACTCGAGAGAGATCAATTATAAATATGTTAACCACGTTTGATAATCAGATGAAGGTTTCTAGATTAAAATATTAGTTTAAATTATAAGATTCTATACTGCATATTCATGTATCTTCATTGACTATTCTAAGTCTCAAGTGCCGCCAATACAGCTGTGATTTTTGGATTTGGGAGTGCAAAAGAAACCTCACAATCGTCGACATCTGTCACCGTTAACGTATGGTTCCGTGCCTAAATGACATTGTTCATGAAAGTTTTCACGAATTTAGAATGAAATGCATCTGTCTGCTAATGATATTTGACACGGTCCAATTTCTTCACAGAGAAAACACATACGTAATCAATATCTCCAAGAGGACAAGTGAAATTTCACTGACGGGAAACCATTAAATTAAGAATTGTCGGAATTTATATTCTTTTTCATTCCTATGTTTACTACATTTCGTTGTTTAGATTTACATTTAGTACTTTGAACGCATTAGAGAACTTGTAGAAGACACAGATATTTCTGAATAGATTTTTGACTCATTTGAAGATGGACATTTTTAGGCAAGTGTAAATTGACCACAAATCAAAATAATCATGGGGGATAAAGATAAAATTAAGATGACGATTAAAGTTACATAATATCTATAATTGTGGTTTGTACGGTCTCTCATCAAAGAATTTGTCACGGGAGGAGTGGGACCGACATACCAAAAACCATAAACATTGAGCAATTCTTACGCTTCGGCATCACTGATTACTGATCTTAAGGAAATACAAGAATTATGTGGTAGATTGGAGTATAGTCCTGACTCCTGAGTATCTGCTATCACAGATTAAAAACGATTTGCATTCTGGTAGGTGTGGTGGTAATCTAGTATCATATTGATCGGCTGAAATCGCGGAAGCAAATTGCACAATAAGTACATAATACTGGTAGTGGTTACAATACAAAAAAGATTTCCATGTATACTCATAATGTGTAGTTTATATTTCTCGGAAATACAAAAGTTTGAATAAAAAGAGCTTCCATAATCGTTTGTGTCATTGAGAAAGAAAAATTAGTTTCTAATTACTGTTATTCTGTTAGCACTGGATGATATATTCACGTAAATGATCTCTTCTTTTTTCGCACTGGTTTAATACATCCTTCATTTGCATTATTTTCTTGTGAAACTTTCTAAGCTAGCGCTTTAATTTACAGTGTCATCCCGCTGATACTCTCACTGATATACTATCCGATTAACCTGAACCTATCGTTTTCCAAAATACGATTCGTGTACGCTATTTTGACTTCTGGATTTTTGTAACAATTTACTGGTTTATGGAAACAGATGAGCTACAATACACTCACATTACATATTACTTCACATTGAACTTTTTCCGGCGGATTGTGTAGTGCATAAATGACACGTATGAATGCTTTCATGAAGTTTGAGTAACTCAAACTCGCCTAATTACATGAACTGACTGAGTTATTAAATGCTTGTGAAATATAACACACATTGTAATAGCAGTAATAATATTACAGATCCGATCTTATCAGTAGTGGCTTCGTCTGAAGGAATATCCGTGCTAAGGTCGGACAACCCTCACACTTTGTGCAATTATTTATTATGTTGGACTGGTCTGAGGCAATGCTTCCTTTTCAAAAGTTAGCATACTGCTTTAATTTATCATGCAAATATTATATTTAAATTCTGTTTCGGCAGTACAGACCATGTCGAATTAGTTTGGTTGGACCTCTTGTCACCTGGAATCTCACTCCTCACAGATAAAGAGAAAAACCCGGACAAGTCTTAACTAAATTCAAGCGGAAGATGTATACACGATTGATAGATGTAACATAGGATTGTCGAGCTGGTTCTCTCAGTCAATGCAGTACAATGTCCATGTCAACCAACTGATTCCATCCATACAAGAATACGCATTGATTTTGGAAAGTGTTGATGAAACGAGTTACTATTTGTAACAAAGCGACTGAATTGATAAAATAAAGTATTCGGTTTCTTGAGGTACAGTGAAAGTGACTACCATAAGCTATAGAAAATAGAAACAATAAACGAGTCTTATGTCTTGACTGCCGTCTGCTCAAGTACACATAAGTAAAGTACTCATTGGATTTTCATTTTCCTTTTACCTTTTGTCCAAGTCTCTGCGTGACGTTGCATTATTTAGTGGAACAGTAGAACCATGTATAACCAAAAAAAAACTTCCCCTACTGTAAATTAAATTGGATTCTTTTCCGGTGTGTAACATGTAGGGGGGATGGAAAGGTTACCGTGTGTTACTCTGTCAACGTATTTATAAACTGAACTCTGCTCTGGAAGGGATCATGTTAAAAAATTACAAAAATTAGTTCCTTACTTGGATAAGGATCAGATGATGATGTAGGGATAACTATGTTTCCATCCAAATCAAACTTTCACACCTTCCACCTGCACCAAAACACAATCTGTATGTAAATCCAAGCGTCCACTTCACGAATGTATGTATTTTAAGCACATGAGGGAACCTATTGGTTGTTTACTTTTTCATGACTTTGACACCCGCGGTCTGCTTGCATAAACTAATCCCACAGTTAAATATACTAAGTTTGGATTAAAATCTATTCCTCCGAGTTAGTATTTCAATTTTATGGAATAAACTGTATTTTTTCAATTATCTTTTCAAATTCGTTTAATTTTGGGATTATGGTTGTAATAATCATTCATTTTGAAAAACACAATGAAGTGCCTACGTAGTGAGCAAAAGTAACACTGGGCTACTGTTTACTGTACTGCAATTTGACGTGATCACGTTTGTCGGAACCTCTCCACAGTCAAAACACGACTCAGGTGTGAATGAAGTTTTGACTTGAGTGTATATCCTGCCTACAGCCCTGCCAGGCCTTGCCTGCGCTTGTTGGGACGCACGTTTTTTATCGTTACAGACTACAACTGCTGTCTCTTCAGATGAGACTTCCCTGAAAATCATGAGTAACTTTACACATGCAACAAAGTAAATAATATGACACGGTTACAGTTTCCGATATTGACGCAAATATGCTGTTCTGTATCATCTTTAGGTATAAATTGACAGGTGACAATATAGAATCCGCAAGAAAAAATTATTGCAGTGTGTCAGTTTTGTTCGTTTTATGAAAAAGATCAACGCTATGAGGAAGTACGAAACGAGTTCCTTAACCCTTTTCCGGTTTTCTCGAGGTTATGAAAAGAAAAAAAGAAAAATATGCTTACAGTCCCATCACTAACATAATTTCGGAGGTACTTCCAAAATTTGGAATCGAAGAGTTCAAAAATGGCCAGAAAATGGGTAATCTTGAGGTAATTTTGAACGAGATTACCTATTTTCTGGCCATTTTTGAACTTCTTGATTCCAAATTTTGGAAATACCTCCGAAATGACGTTTGTGATGGGACTGTAGGCTTACTTTAATTTTTTTCTGTTCATGGCCCGATAAAACCGGAAATGGGTTGAGGAACTCTTTCTGCACCACCCATAAACTACGAATTATCAAATATCCTTAGCCCTTCGGGGCATAAAATTACAGTATAGTCTCGATCAGTTAGACCCTTATAATTTCACTTGCGAAGGGTTCGATCCCCTCGTACCGACAAGGAGAGTTGCTTCAGCATTGCAAGAATAGTAATTTGTAGGGCAAATTATATCTACAAAAAAAATATTACACTAAGATATCCGAAATTATTGACTAGGATTTTTAAAATTGCAGTTTCACTATATAAGAAATAATTTGTGAAGTGGCTGTGACTCAATCGTGTTCATTTAATCACAGTAAAAGTATGTCATTGCATTCTTGTCATAATACATGCAGGGTCCGCTTGTTAAAGCGGTTAACTCGGAAAAGTCTGACCGATTAAAAATATCTATCGAAATCTATCTTCACTACCTGAATTTTTGCATACTTACTAGGGTAGTAACAGTAGTAAGCATTAGTCGAAATAAAAGCAACTATTTCTCTTTTAAGAAAATATGCGTTTGGGACACGATCCATGTGTGTATTTGGAATTCTACTATGCTTCACACTCCAAAGAACGAGATTATATATTTTTTAGACTATTTACTACGTTCACTGTACAGGTCGCGTGTACGTATTAGAGTCTCCAGAAGCAGGAAGAAACTACATGTATCCATGTATTCTTAGGAATCCTCAATCACAATATTTTCCAACTTGATTGCGAGTCATCTAGCAAGGTACACTATTTGGATGTTCAGTGGGTTCGGTAACCGGACCAAACTTTTTGGGTACGCTGGACGCTGGGTCATCCAGTCATCCAAATGATGAGTCCGAAAACATTTTTTGTCAAAGTGAAATTCTAACCCGCAGCAGGTCAGCGATGGTCAATCCCCATGCCATTTAATGCATTGTGAAAGCTCCTATTATCATGGATGTGGTAGCTGTTTCTGAATTTCACATTGCATTAAATGGCATGGGGAACGAAACCCTAACTTAATATAATTCTTCGAGTGTTGCATTTGGCCTTTCAGACCTTCCCTGGGAGATGTGGATGACATAAAGACCACCTGACGAGGGAGTCAATCTAGTAGCACAAATGTTAATAAGAAAACTAATACACATGTCATTTTCTCGAATTTGAAACAATTGGGGCATTTCGTTGACTTAACGCTGGAATTTAGGGTAGAACTCCAGAAACTTCGAGAAATAACGTTCAACAAGTCGAACACATCATGTAATGCTCAAATAAGAAGTACAATGGCCCTTTTCGGTTTACATAACATTATTTCTTCGACTGCACGGGCAACAGAAAATTATAAGTTTACAGGAAAAGGTTGCCCTCTATTTTAATTTGAAAGTAAAAATAGAATTATCACTGTACTCCATCGACTACCTATTAAAGATTTGTTTGCTTGTTTGCATTTCTTGTGTAGGTTCGGTGGGTTTTAAAGAACCGCATTCATACAGGTTGGTCCAGAAAATACTGGCCCACTCTGAATGACTAGCGGTGCGGTGGAACGCCTTGGTTGTCTCATAGACTCGAAACTTCGTTCATTAGAAAGCCCCTGCGATTTCGAGCGAAGTACAATTGAACTCATTTTGAAGAATGAGTCACAAGGTCACATCGAATTCTCTCTTCGGTTGTAACGGGTCGAAGGTCCTGGTTACCTTCTCCGTTACTTCGAATACTGAATTACGCCGAAAAGCTTACTAATTTTCTACCAGGAATAATTATCCGAAGATTCCTACCGAAATCAATCCTGAACCCGAGAGAATAAACCAATGCAAAATCCTGGAATGAATGTGTAGACAACACAGAGATTTTTATGTACAACATTTAAGGGAGTAATTTTCCCTTCTTTACTCAATGATAATAATTTCCAATTAATTCCAATATTTCTACAATAATTTTAAGTGTAAATTCAATGCTGACTTTGGGGTAAACTGGGCTGACTGTCAAAACCAGTCTCACACTCACACAGACCAGAACCGGTCTACCAAACATAACACAATCCCCAGCACTCCTCTCCTTACATGATTCCAGGTTGAGTCCTAGGAACAGACTGACTGGAACATCCTCCAGTCTCCTCAGAGCTAAAAATCCTAACCAAAAACCTTGAACTCTAAATGCCTATCTTAAGCTAACAATC
>JAQGCB010000028.1:0-45338 GCA_034698835.1 Protaphorura tricampata
ATTTCACCAGCTGTGCTTCTCCCGGTGTCCCGCATCCAAAGGATATGCAAATTAGTCTTAATAGACTGACGATCAATGCATGTTGTCGTTTCCTAACACTAGAACACCCGGTACTCGTGCCAGAAACCGTGTTCGCCAGATAACGATTTACCACATCCTTTCCTTTCCTTTGCCTTGTCCGCCTTTATTTTGCATTTCCATACACATTTTGCGATATAACATTACCTATAAATCTGTTCCACGGGTCTGTAGATTTTAGCATAAACTCGTTGAAATGCAAATCATACTACTAAAACCGAAAACAGACTCTCCGATCCGACTTCCAACCACTAATTTATTATTATTATGAACATGAAGGCCAACATCTGCAAGCTGCAACTCCGAATTTGCTGTGAGACTTTCACTAACGCCTAACGTGAAATTAGTTTTCTTTTTCCCAGAATTCCGAGACTTGTGTTGCCTATTCGTTGCAAGGTACAATGCAATTATTTTGTTATGTCATTAACTAGAAATTAGTCTCCATAAGTCTTCATTTAAAACTCAATCTATTTTCCTTGGATAACGCAGGTGCACATGGATTAGGTTTTGTCCGAGCTATTCGCAGAATCGTATAGATATAATGGGCATTAATTTTAGAGAAACGACAGGATTCCCTATCACAGTCACCTGGTAGTCTTCTGTTTTCTAAAGATTGAATAAAAATACGTATATCGAACGTGACCTGAGATGAATTTTTAAAATTCGACGAAAACAAAATGCAAAATTGAAATAATATATTGAACTTAAAATTACGATCATGTAATTTCGACAGCTATGTGCTGGATTCTTGTACAGAACTCCTGAGCATATTTTTAACACACATTTTTACTAAATTATTCCATTTCTACTCATCTGCCCTGAAGTAATCTCAATATTGCCGTTGCTGAAATCAATTAATGTATTCATATTTTGAAGAACAATATTGACTGAGTTTCGTATGTTAGAAATAGCTAAAATATTGTAAAAGCGTATAGGTAAAAGTGTGTTGTTCCAACGTATTCAAATGACTAGTATTTGTTTTGGCACGTGGGTACGTCAACTATACTCTGTACTGTGTACTTAATTCCTTCCTTTTGTTCAAACACTAGAATTAATAAGTTGGATTTTAAGGGAGAGCATGAATGAGTGGAAAGTTACAGAGAATTAATCCGTTTATTTTTACATTATGTATTTCATTCCCGGTGATGCGATGAATTAATTTTCCAAAGACTCCCTTTGAAAATGCAAAGTTATCTTTATCTTAGCGTTTTCACCATGTGCTTTCACCGTGGACGCATCGCTGAACTAAAATTCGCCTTTTAGGAAAGTAAAAGGCTTTCATTTGCACAAGATACGAGTAAAACCTTAGACAATAGTGAAATAAAGCCCTCAACTTGAGTGAGTCTAGGATGAAAGATACGAAAACTGACAGGTTGAGACTTGAGAGTCTTAATTATTAATAATTACAGATCCAAATCGTTCTGGCATGGAACGCAGGGCTGTAAGAGTTAAAGTAGAAAGCTACAGTACATGTAGTACATACAAAGCCAGCCACTCCGGAACTTTTCAAACCACTGAAGACTTAATCTGTCTTAATCTTCGTCTGAAGACGTCATAGAATTAATGATTGCATTATGGAATTATGAGCCCATGATGTGTTGTGTTGGGTGTGGCACTCATTTGGATTGTTCACTGGGATGGCATTGTACAAATTGTGATGGGATTTGGACAGCTGGAGTTGATATCGTTCCTGAATTCGGTACAACTAAAGTCATATTTGGAACTTCCTGGCTTCCCGAGATTCATTGTTGTCCGTTTGCATTAGCAATCAAATTTTGGATATAGAAAGCAAAAATATTACCTGAGTTGATCAGCTAGAAGTTGTCGGCTACAATTATGTGAATATGCCAAAATTTCAGGTCATTTCAAGCAATAGTAAACGATAGCGATGCACATTGTTAAGTTCCATCCATAAATTGAAACGCTTAGCGTGAAGAATTTCGAAAGGGGACAATCCTACTATTGGGAAAAAGTAAATAATACTTTCTTATCTTTAATCTCTTTGAGTTCAAATTTTGGAAGCTGCAGATGCATTTATATCCTTATCTTCGTTCGTCCTTCCCTTAAACCCTGAACTGTTCAATCCATCATGCCGAACATTTTTTTCCAATCTCTCAAAACCTGTCACAACAGAGGAGTGTACAGTAATACAGTATAGGGTGGTACCAAAAACCTCTACAACTGAACCGGCCGGACTGAGGCAGAACCCACAGTACCTTTTATTATTTTTTTATAAACAAAGAGTAAGAGAGTTACGAACCACCCTATAGTGTAGCTTTATTCGTTTTCGGATTTAAAAAAGAAAGTTACTTTCCCTACTTTCTCTTCCTTCTTAAAGAAAGTCGGCCCTGAAGCTAAAAAAGAAAAAAAAATACAGATGATGATGTCAATTCCAGCTTAGGGGAAAATCTTTTTGTTTTGTCTCACGAGATCTTTCCTCCTGACAAGATGGTTGAGTGGCTGAGCCGAGTTTCATGTTCCATCTTCTTTCTTTTTTTGCCTGAAGCCCTAAAACACATGTGTGTTCGTTCGGTAGGTGAAATATGAATAATACAATGCATGTAAGTGAGTGTGTTTTGTGTCGAGGACACGGATGTATTTTGAATTTTTATCGTTCGTTTTTACGGTATCGCTACAAATACGTACTACAACTACAACACACTACTGTACTTGTACATGCAATAACCATTACTTGGGCGGGTAGAGTTTGACATGTACAAAATTCCATTCCACGATTCGGGTATTTCTAAACTACACACGGCACAAATGGCTCAAGCTCTTTCAGAATTTCGTCGTTGTACGACGATCTCTATTGGGAATAAATTTGCCCACGTCTATGTACATATGTTACAGTACAATGTATGCATTTTGGAGGATTTGCATTCGGTCTATTCTGCAGAAATTTCAAGAGTTCGTTTTTTTTTAGGATTATTCGAATCAGATTCGGAAAATATGCAATGCATTATTCCATAAAAGCATTTAGTCCAGTGTGCAAAAAATGAATTGAAATTCAATTGAAAACACAGTTAATGCACGGACTGGAACATAAGAACGTAACCTATGACATACTTCCTTGTATTTTTCCACGGTCGTTTCGATGTACCTCATGAATGTGAATTTGATGTAAACAAAGGAAAGGAAGGTAGAGGTAGAGGTAGAGGAATGTGATACTCAAGAGGAGAGAGCAAATGAATTCCCATATGGGACGAGACTCCCAGTGAATTATGATGTTGAGATTGGGAAAATAAATAGAATGGGGAAAATAGTATTTCAAAAGGTGGTGCAAAACCAGGAGTTCCGTACAAGTGCACACAGAAATAAAATACGTGTTACCAAAAATTACATGCTTTACATAGCACTTTCTCAATCTGCAACCAACACCGCCGACCTAAGCCATAAATTTGTGGTGAGGTAATTGATCAGGCACCACCTTGTACAAAACGAGAAGATGCAGCCGAAGAAGAAAAAATCGCTGATGTAATAGGAAAAAGTTAACACAGTGCAGTGCAGGAAGTTGGCGGATATTGAATGAAGAGTAGAAAGTGTACTCAGGTAAAGGTAAAGAAATGGAGAAAGTAGTACTAACAGAGGAAATCAAATTGGTTTTGATTTAGTTTATCTTTTAGGCCATGCAGTCATGTGAAAGACACACAATGGGAGTGAATAATTCATTGCACTCATGTATGTTCCTATTTTTTTGCCTAGGGTGTCAGATTCTAAACCAATTTAACATCAATGTTCAAGTTCCAGAAAATATATTATTTAAATCCTGAGAGGGGTGACCTGAGTTAGAATATTTAAAATTAATTGGATGTTTTATTTTTTTGCATTCAAAATAATGTTGTATGTTTTTGGACGAATTGAACTTTAACCTATAAAATCTCCGCTCTGTTTCTGTAAGCATTTTTATTTGTATTTATTTCCGTTGACGATATGGATTTTGTAGAGTATTAAAATGTAGAGATAATAACATCAATACAATTAGAGCTATTTTGTGTATATTTGGTAATAATATGAATATTAGCGTGCGTCGTGCTAAGTTTAGTCTATAACATTGAATAAATCCAGAGCCTAAGCGAGCGTTTTCTTCTCTGATTAAACGCGGCCTGAATTCAGCACGGTCTGACGGTCTGATTTTTTAAACTTTTTTTTAACAATAGTAACATGCTATATTTATTGTACACATTTTTTATTCGAAAGTTTATGGTCTGGACAAAAAGTCAAACTTTTTTAACTTGGAGATAAATAAACGTTATATGATTTGTTTTGATTTATTTGTAGTCTGCCTTGTACTCATACTCCGTTTCGGTTCTTTTGTAAAGGTCAGACTGTGACACGGACTAAATATTTTAGGCACACGGCATGGAGTGTTAGTGCTGTGGTAGTGCGTAGTGCCTGCTTAAACTTGAGTGCTTTTAAAAAATTGCCCTGCGGATGAAGATTTGTCCGTATGGTATGAAGGACGAGGACTCGTCATGGTCGCGGTCGTCGTCTTATTTTCTTTGTTGCCTGTCCCAGACTCCTCTTCATTCTCAAGGAGGTCCTCTTCGTCAGACTCAAAGGACGTCGTGTCAGAACCACAGTCAGAGACCAAATCAAAATGATTCATTTGTTCTCTGTGGCACTCCAGGTTTTCTCGACTTGGAAATATACTGTCACACTGCAAACACCTGAATGGATTTAAAAAATAACGAAATAAATTTTTAAATCTTTGCATTCATTTACCAAAATGGGAGAAAGGTCACAATGACGAATTCTCAGGGAACCGGGCATTGCAAATCAAAGTACAATATTTTCACCAGAATCCCTTTTCTATTCCTTTTGGTACATGCTGGCACGGTAAAGAATATCTCCACCAAATTTTTCTCTGTACTACTGCCTATTTTAATAGGTAAGGTAAAACGGTATGTATTTTAGTATAAAATGTTTTCACGTTATTATGATTCACTATCATTCGGTATCATTATAATATAAACAGTTTTAAAAACTGAACCAGCAACAACTAATGCGAAATATCTAATTAAACATTCTTAGCTCGTTGTACCTGTTGAAAACTTTTGGAATAATTGATCTTTAAAAATAAAAATTATTTGTCACTCTAGTATATACGTAATAATGCAATGTGTTAATGACCAAACACTTACAGATTATTAATTGTCATCATTAATGAAATGTGTGCGAGATCATAATGTAATTGTCCAAAATCGGCTGTAATTATGACGTGTTTACCTCCAGAGATTAGTTTTAGGTTTTACCAGAAAATTCATTCGGGAACTACTTATTGTGTTTAAAAAGATTGGCCTTAGGACGGAAGTGGTCAAAAATATTTCAAGGCCAAAAGTGATTGTGGTTAGAATATTTCCAAATGAGAGTGAAAGCGTGACTACTGTGGATGATTACCAAAATAATAGTTGTGACTATTTATTAAAAATTAGTTAGAACATCTGAACCCATTTTAATCGAGACTTTTCAAGAATGTATTATTCGTTCACAAATTTTTTATAAATTCTACACCTGAACTAAAAAATTCCTAGGCCTTAATGTTGATTGAAACCTGCAATTTTAGGCATCAACAGTTTGCAGTATTGTACAACTAGTAATGTTAGTAATTAAATCCACGCACCACGCGCTCGACTGGCCAAAATCTCATCAATCAACTCTTCGGTTGAGAGTGAAATTGGTGTTGAAAAATTATGAGGTAGTTAGTTTGACAGTAGTACATATTATATTACAAAAATGCACTTCATATTTTTTCGTATTTATGTGGGTTACGAGGGCATCACTTTCACACACATACTCAAAAACGACGACACTACACGTACAGGTCACAACTACAAACAAGGCACGAACTTTACCCATAAGACCAAGACCAGTCAGTCGTCCGTACATTAAACGCCCATAAACTTAGAAAACAAGTGCAGTGGTTAATGTACTGGCAGATGAGCCTCATTGAGAAAAAATTGAACAACTAACCAGTTGATTCTGCACTTAAACAATGCAAAAAATTCTGACAATGCAGGAAAAAAATTGAACAACAATTCAGAATTAAGCCACACCATTCTCACTCACCCCCTCCAATATAAAATGTTTCCGGTTTGTAAAACTCACCTTCAGTCTTGTCTTAAAATTTTACCTTGATAGTTTGTTCTGAGTTAAAATGTTAAATTCATATGTGATTTTATTTTTAATCAGTTTATTTAATTTATTTGTAAGTTATCCAATAATTGGTGGACCGGGCGGGTGGAAAACTGTTCCATATACTGCTTACTATGGGAAAAATCGTATAGAAAATGATGGTCCAAGTGGTGGACGTGGACATGACAAGGGTCCAAATCGGCAAGGACATTACGGTTCTGAGAATTTTTATGGTCAAAGACCTGATCATGGTCCTCCAGGACCAGGGCACGGACACGGGCCTATTATTAATCATGGGCATCCGGGACCTGGGCATGGACACCCAGGACCTGGGCACGGACATCCAGGACCAGGGCATGGACATGGACATGGGCCCATTATTGGTCATGGTCACGGTTATGGTCACGAACATGGTCATGGACATGGTAATGGACATGGACATCAAGGACATTTGTCAAAACCATTTATCCCCATCCCAGTACCAGAGAAGACGGCATTTCTTTCGTGAGTTCAAATAGTTTTTGGTACAGTCCGTTACAGTACAACTGCAAGAAACACGAAAAGTTTCTTGTGGGTCGATTTGATTGAACTTTTGCATGTTGAAAGTTCTAACGATAAGTACTGTTGCGGTTCATTGTAGCCATGAATTGCCGGAAGAAATCCATTTTAAGAAACAAATTCTGAAGAATCATTAACAGCTCATGGGAAGTGTGAAAATATTAACTACACGTGAATTACTTGAAACACATTATTGGAAATTGATGATTGTGAATTTTTTTATTAAAATTTGGCAGTATTGTTATAGATTCAGTCGGGACCTACAAAAATTGATACAAATTAAGAAAATTCGTCATACGGAAAATCGTTCCAATTTTTACTGTATATTTAACACACAAATATTTTATTTTTCAGGAAACTAATTCCAATTGCTGGATTTGGGGGTAGTGCACTGAAGAGACTCCTAAGTTTTAGCCAAGACGAATACTCGTCTCATGGTTATAATCACAGATCTGGGCATCATAGCCTGTGGCCATGGCATAACCCAGGTCCACTCTGGGCTACCAAATGGTAAACCTCGCCCAGTCGATGTCAGAACTCATCATGGATGGAAACGAAGTACATAGTAGCACGTAATTTGGTCATTTCAAATTACGACAAAGAATAAGTCCAAACGTGGAACGTGGATGTAAGAAAATGCACATGTGTATGTGTATGTGTAATTTTCGCTGGCGATTTTCCATTGCACTGCACTGCACTCCACTACACTGTACTTGACCTGAATTAAAACCCGGTTTTTGTGCTCACTTTCCTTTGAAATATTAAGGATGCGAAGCACGGAGGAATGAATGTCGAGTGTGTGTAATTTTGAAGAGGACATGACAATTTACGATTGGATTTATTTTATTGTACTGTGACTGTGTGGTTTGGTTGGTTGGTCGGTCGTCTGTGTGAGTGAGAGTGTAATTTATATGAATAATTTTAATTTAATTGTGATTAAAAGTGAAATAATTGATTGAGTTTGGGTCATTTACTCCACGTTCGTTCGTGCATTTGAGCAGTTTTTCTTTTTCTCGCTCACTCGCGTTCACATTCGCATCGCAAGGTTTGAAGAATTAATTAAATCGATACATACATACGAAATGACTGCATTGCATACTTCATGGCGTATCGCGTATGTATGGCATTGACACGAATCGGGTAGTCGAAGTCCAAGTCGAAATCGTTTCGTGGTCCCCTGCCTGCCTGCCTGAAGCTGCTTGGCAACGATGCGATACTAAGCATTTCTTTAATTATACATTCACACGCCCGACATAACTAGGAAAGTTTGCTTTCGTGTCAAGCTAAACCTGCTTCGTTAATTTTTCTGTCGTTCTCCGTCCGACTGACTGGGTAGTAGAATTCCAAGGTCTTCAGAAATCAAAGTACGCATTTCAAGGATCAAAACAATACAGAGGATTTCTAAATTATGATGCCAGCGCATCGGTGGAAGCAATATTAGGCATGCAATCCTATTAATTTTGACTAGCATTTAATACCATTTCGATAATTAGAGTTAATACGAAATGCGCACATCCAGGCTTGTCTAGTTAAAAGCAAACTACTTTTTCCAGACTTATAAAGGAAATCCGACGCAAAAAGGTTGCTTAAATAAAGTGCGCACTGAATCCGTCGTTTCAGTCTTTTAAATTTTGGGCCATCACTTCAATTTATTAAAAATAGTTACGATTGTCAATTTGCATTTACTACCCACTAACGTTTGAAATGAGCATTCCGGAACGTTCACATATGGGAATTCTTACAAGTCGGAACTTGTAGAACTGATTATCTAGAGTGGCTAAATAAACAAGGTGTATTTTCCCTAATGGTTAAACAAAGACAAGGCAGTGGAATTCAGGGCAGCTTCGTAATTTCATTTGAAATAAATAATATGCTAGACAGTCAGATAACGATAATCACAAGACACAGTATAAATTCACGGCGTAACATAATGGACAAAAAAGCAATAGCCAAGAGATAACGTAATGGCAATATTCTTAACCAAATTAAATTACTGTAATTCCACACATGTGGCCAAACTTGTCATTAAACGGAATTCGTTCAAGTTTTGCTATCTGAGACTTGCGAGCTCTCCAGGGGTAATTTTCACCTGATACCACGCCGCGCCCACTTGGCTTGTGATGCTGTATACTGTACTGTTTTAAATTCAACCACCTGTACCTGTACTATACGACCACAATAACAATGTAATGTAACTACCCTGTCGCAAATCCCGACCTGGCTTACGGATTAACGGCTACGATTTTCTATAAGCTGGCGTACTATATTTTTAGGAGAACGCCTACGTATATCTGTATAATTCCTTTATTATTGGACCTCCAGCAAATAAAACTTTCCAAAAATACTCAAGAAAAGGAGGAAGGGATTCATTCATATTAAAAGGAAGTGTTTTCATAAGCTCTCCTACACTTAAGAATAATACCTAGTAATATAATAGAGAAGAATTTCCAAAAGAAAAGCTGCTGTGGCTGTCTGTGGCTGTGACTTGAAGATTGTGCTTGAAATTATTACGCGTGAATTATCTCGTCCAATGAGGTCGGGAATATTTTAATGGTCTGAATGAAACTCTAAAAATTGCTGCTCCATAAGAAAAGGAGAAGGGAATTTTGTGAACTTTCACTCTACTTTTCCTCTTCCTTTCCAGATTAATCCCAAGAAATGGAAGTAGTACGTATAAGGGCGCGTAGAAAACTCCAGAGGTAACAAAATGCAAGACGAACGTCATTTTTTATATCATTTCTTACGCCGGTCGTTCGTACGTACGTACGTACTCCTCTCCTCTATCCTTTATATTTTTGTGTCCTTAAACATTTCGTGTATGCATGTTACGGTCCACCCATATTTCCTGATGTTTGCACTTCAACTGATTATAATTTTCGATTTGTGCTTTCAGAAAAATTTCTACAGAATAAACTTCTGGCCATATTTTGGATATCAAATACGTACACGTACCTGTACAGACGAGGCATGTAAATTTTGAATTAATTTGTACATTATAAAAATGACACAGACGACTGGAACATGTAAGCTGACTTGGAGACTCAGTTCTCTTTTTTTTGCATTTCTATTTCTTTTTCTTGTACACAAGAAGAACATCTTTCAGTTCAGTGTGAAGAGACAAGTCCCCATAAAAAGAGAACTCATTTTCATCTACTACTACTACTTCTTGCACTACAATTTCTTAACGCAATGGAAACATCGGATCTTATACAGTATGGTATTTTGGTCCAAGCAAAAAAAACGTCTTTCGTCTTTCACTCTTTGTATACTTCAAAAAGGAGAAATCGTGGGAGTTTTCTCCCATATCCTTTCTCCCTTTCCATTTTATTGGGTTTTTAAATGAACTCACACACACCAGAAGCATTTTTTACCATCTCGTTTTTACGATCAGTCGTTCGTATCGTAAGTAGTGTTAGAAATGAATGGAACGTAATGCAATGCAATGCAAGAGGATTATTCGACCCCATTGTATTCCGCAATGTTTTATTTATAGCGGGTGACAGGAAAAATGGTCTTGTGAGTGATTGGATTGGATTAGATTGGGTTGAATAGAATCACATGAAGTTCAGGATTTCCTGAGAGCTGATTTTCTCAAAAGCAAAGCTCAAAAGCAAGATCATTCCTTATTCCTTTCGTTTATAAAATTTCTAAGGATACAAGGTCTTCAGGTAAATTGGCTCACAAGGAAGTCCTTTGAGCTATGACAAATTACTCGAAAAAGTTTGCAAAAATTAATTAGTACTGAAAATGCGGTTGAAATGTGTTTACAATAAGAAGGGAACATGCTTTTGTGCTAGTCGTAGTGTAGTGAGTACTTTTCGTACAGCACAAAAAAGAGTACGCTGTTTTTATTCAATAAATGAAATTTTCAAGTGTATTCTGTTGTTAAAAGTTTTTCGATTTGTATCATCTGCTCGAAAAAAAATATAATTGGAAGTTCGAAAGTGAAAGTTGGAAGGACCATTTAACTTTCCTCATTGAAATGTGTTCCAGTCGAACGATTTTCCCTACAGCTCACAATAGCAACTCAACAAAATTCTATTTCTTGGCTCAATCTCAAGTGATTATTTCGGACCAGTGCCCCGCTGCGCTGTGTTACGGTATCATTTGTTCCACTACTGTGCTTCTCGGGTCTCTTCTTGGGCAGCCAAAACTTACTTCATGGTCATGACCATCCTTACAGTAAAAGTAAAAAAAAATTGAAGAAATTCCACAAATAGGCAGGGAGACGAGTTCCGTTCCCATCCTATCATTACAGATAACCATCACTTTTCTATTCTGCTTCAATCCCTCCACGTAGTACAATTACATTTTACAATAGTCAGGCTATAGTCTGTATAACCTGTGAGGCAAAGAGAATTAAAGTGAAGTGAAAGTTTAGAAATGGCATCGGGTGTATGGTATGGTTCCAAAAATGGAATGGGAATATTCGGTACTAGAGTGGTGAGAGCTCCAGGAATTCTGCCCACAACATGATTCTTCCATTTAGTAATCAATTTAATCCGTACTTTTTTCTTTCAAGTTGAAAATTCATCCATAAAATGTGCATGTGTCCAATAATAGACTCACAGGGTAACAAAAGGTTTGAAAAAATAAATCGTACTTCTTGTTAATTTCTTCAATTTATTTTCGGGGAAGGGTCGCGGTCCAGTAATCACGCACAAATAGTTGTGTTAAGAGCTAATGTGTATATTAACTGTGTGGAGAAAGTTTTTCTATGGGTTGGTGAAAGTTCTGAATCCTCCCATACAATTTTTTCACTCCCGAATTTTCGCAATTTACGACAGCAATTACGTAATTTCAGAGTAGTAATTGCTCACAGCGTCCGCACCACCGTGACCAATTCAGAGAACACTTCAGGGGGTAGGTGGGATTTCAAAGGGCTTCCAACTACAAAGTGCGTCTTAGCAAGCAAGGTGAGAGTAATGGATTATTTCAACACGGTTACGATTATGAGTCAGTCTCCTGCTGTCCCATTCTATTGGATTGCCTTGATCGTTTTATTCCTTCCCGGAACGGGTGTGACGTCTTAAAGAAATTTGTCACAAGGAAACTGTCGTTCGTGTAAAATAGAGTCGGCTCAAAAATACCAGCGAGATATTCTGACTTGTGCATATTTGACTATTGATGTGATTAGGCTTATAATCTCTAGCTCGATCTGGTTTTACATGAGAAGTGATTACCTTGTTTAGTACAGTAATGTCCACGCTTGTACCCATTATACCACCCATAGCCTTATCCAGTAACATTTGATCCGCGTCATTGGGCCACAACTACATTGTGTGAAATCCAATATCAAACACCCTTAAATTATCCTTTGGTTGACGCTAATTCTATAGAGCTGTGTAGAAGGTGTCATATATTATAAGACCCAAGAAAATAGTGCGAGTGCGACCCAGCGAACTCATTCGCACCCAAGAGAAGGTAGTGTGTAAAAATATAAAAGTCGTAAATCCAAGATTATTATTTTAAACGGACATAAAAAACCAACTCAGTTCTTCTATTGCTCAACTTTTTTTTAAAAAGTGAAGATTGCGTTGTGGCTTGGAATTTATTACACTTGCTACTACGTAAAAGCAATGCCTTACGAAAAGGTCTACCGTCTACCGTGTACCTTGGCAGAGTTTATGATCCCTTAAAGGTTTTAATGTTCAGATCACGGGAAAGCAAAGCTTTCTCCGTCACAGTTTCTCTGGTTGGAGCTTAAATGTAAAGAATAAATCGAAATGACAACAGAATACAAATATTATTTGCCTTGTGTATTTTTATGAGAGATCAAGTAAAAGAAAAGAAAATGCCAATAAAATATCGGTCCGTATCAGAATCTGTATCCACAATCAAAAATACATAGACGAATGAGGCTTTTTGAAAAAAATCGATGCAATTATGCAAAAAATAATATTACTATTCTCGATCACATTATGAGGCTCTGGAATTCCAGATATTGGTTTTCCAGTGCAGTGTGCGTCGCATCTATCAAATTGTCAAAACTATTTCCTTGGAATGTACATAGACATTCCAAAGTAACCACAACTCCGACAAGAAGGTATTATTATTTGTCAAGCCCAATGTGGAATTTCTGTCGAATAGAAATGAAATTCCAAGAATTTCATCACCTGTCCCAAATTCTAACGAGAAATGTATAGGGAAGTCCTGGAGAAAATCCTGGAAGGCGAAACTTTTAAGACATTCGATCCCATCCAACTTCTAGAATCCATCAACTGGACTATGTATGAGGACTACTACCTTAAAAATTAGGCTAATTTTAAATTTATTCTGGGTATTAATGGCATATTCGTTGTTTCAATTTAATTTCATCAAAAACAAACGAGAAGATGTACTTTCAAAATAATACAGTCAAACAGTACGGTACCTTTGGAAATTGCATCCCATTGTGGAACAAAGATTCAAGTGTGCCACCATTATATATTCCAGAGACGTAATTCACTTCAAATTGTTATCGTCTGTTTAAAAAATTTGAAGACACCTGGGGACGAGCTTTCCTGATTACACTGATGCATTAACGTAATTGAGTCATGATGAAGAAAGAACTTAACCTAAACGGCTTCTCTTCTTACTTTAAAAGTTTGGAGGACTTTAGAAAAACTAAGAGAAAGTGGAAATGATAGTGAGGAAGACAAATCGGCATTTTTGAAAGAGAAAGCTTTTAAGGTCTTGAATTAATGGAAAATCGTCAAAGACGAAGCTAGAGTTTGAGATGTCCAATATAAATTGGTTGCATTGCGTTGCATTGCACCAGATAACTGGGATTCCTACCGTAGGGTGCTTCAATATCATTTTACTCAAGGGGTGCCCGAAAAATATGGTAACCGTTTATCAGTGGGTCGAGTAGACTATTACGTATTATTGTCCATCCGAAACCATCCGAATTATATGCATGACTCACCAACTCAACCAAGATTAAATTCTTTACAAAAATTGTTTACAATATCTCCGAACAGTTCGGACTGTTGGAAGTGTACGTATTTGTGGAATAAATGGTTATGAACCACCATGTGTGCAAGGAATCTTATACATACATACCCGCAGTTTTGTGAGAAAATGTGAGATGAAATAAGTTTTTCAATTACCCGAAATGACGTTTCTTGTCTTGATGAGCAGACAGGCGTTTGGCCGTGGGAAAAGATCGATCACACACGTCACACGTGAATCCCTTGTCATCATCATCTGTCAATTTAAAAATTAAATCACTCAATTACACAGTTTTCTTTAGGGTTTTACGCAATGAATTGAGATTGGCACACCCAACTCATATTGTCACTCTTTATGCACGTAATCATCCGATCAATGCAAATTAAAATTTATGCAAATTTTTTGGAGATATTTTAGTAATATTTTTAAAAGTATTTCCCCGAGTGCACTTGGTATCCCTAGTTTTCTATTCTGCTGCTTTTCCAGTTTTTTCCGGATTTTCATATCAACCGTACACATATTGGATGTAACATTCTGTCAGTGCGGAAACTCTGAACCGAACACTGAAATATTTCAAGATGAGAAAACTTTCGGCATCTTCGTTCCTTTTTTTGCATAACTGAACACACAAGAAGTTTTTGAAAAGAAACAAGATACACATTTTATAATTTGTTGTTTAATTCAGCCTGAAGCTATTAAACCAGCTAGCTGGGTTAAGATCAAGATTCAAGAACCATGAAAAACAAGGAAAAGTTTTTTTCCGATTCCGTAGAAAGTTTTAGTGCTTGGGAAAGAGAGCAACTGTTCTTTAATCCTCGCTCTGATACACATAGTTACATACAAAACTACATAATCGCCTTATGTGTCACTACCTACGAAACGAAACATTTTCTAACTTTTTACAGCTGCTTTTTCAAACTTGGATTCTAGGCTCTGACTCAAAACAGCAAGCACTCCTTGGTATTCTTTTTGATCTCCAGGCAACTTCCATGGAAAAATAAAGGTCTGACTACTACGGAGCGGAGTTTGGGAAAAAATTCTTGCTGTAGGCTGCCTTTCCTCTGAGTGAGCAGAGCAGCACTTTTTGAGTGCTTCAAACGCTGAGGGCTTCTAAGTAAGAAGGAAACCACTTCTAATGTAAAAGTCCTCGTATCCATAAAATTTTTGTTTCGACTGTGGGTTGATTTTTGTTTAGAAGTTTTAGAAACCTTCAAAGTGTACACTTTCTCCAAAAACACAGTAAATGTGTCAAGGCGTATCCAGAAAATAATTGTCAATATTCGTCAATAGAATAACATTAGAAGATTGGTTCTGAACGCTTTGATAAAATTTTCCTGAGTCCTAGAATATTCTTGTACACCAATGGCGGTACCCTTGTCACGTTTTGATACTTTTGTACGTACGTATTTCCAAAAGTAAAACTAGTACCAGTATCCGTGACCTCGTCTTAAACTTAAACTTTGAACTTTGAATTAATTAACTTTGGAATTAAGAGTGAAAGTAGTAGTACATAATCCCCTTGTACGACTGAGAGAAAAAACTATGTAAGTAGAGCAGATTCGTTAAAAGAAAATTAGGTCGGATATTGGTAATTAATTGATGTCAGTCTCAGGCACTTTACTAAAGTCTTGTTGAATTTGATTTCTGATTCGGAGAACTAATTTTCAGTACAACTTAAACCTTACGGGTTCCTGCATCTGCTTAACTTGCATGGGGATTCTTAAACTATTTAACAAATTTTAATTGGAATTGAGAAAGAAATACTTGTTGTAATGAATTTAGTTCTTCTAGCAAGAAATTCAAGGTAACTAGATGTACAACATATTGAAAATTGAAACTTTTAATGAGTGTGAAATGAACAATGTTTAAGGACTCAAACATCTTGGTATTTTGTTGCGATACAAGTTCAAAAGAAATCTAATTAGTCGAACTTTAATTTTGTACCACTTGAGGAAGTACTTGAAAAGTTATTAGTCATTGACATCATTTGGGTTCTGGTTCTATATACTATAGTTTGTATTACCATATGGTCAATCTTTGATGTGGGTGATATGACCTTCTAAATTCAAAAATCATAGTAGAAAGTAAAAGTGAATGCATTTTGCAAGTGTTAATGTCAGAAGATCACAATCAGTTGTGAAAAGAGTATATGGATGTACGATAGGAATAGCATTGCTTGCAAAATAATAATTCAGAACGTGCATGCATTGGAATGTTCATACAAAAACGACATCGAATCTAATTGCTAATTACGTTCCGCTTTAACATCTCATAATAATAATATTTTCGGTATTAGGTTCTCCAGGATATTGAAGATGGTACGTTGACCTCAGATTTACATTCTTCACTCATTTTGTGAAAACATCGATTTGGAAACTCAAGAAACGAATTGCTAAAACTTTTTGGGGGAAGATAGAAAATATATGTAGTAGAAATTGGGTTTGGAACCCCACGACTAGGGAAGAATCTGGTTTCCAGTTCCCAGTAGCTGGTTTATTTTGTAATTATTCTCGTAGATTTTCAAATTGGGTGTTAAAAATCGTAACAAAAACTGTTAAAATGACAAAGGAGTTTCTAGGAGTCTCAAAAACTCACCAACATCAGAAGACTCATCATTGAAAATGATTCCAGAGAGGAATTTGCAGTGAGACTCAAGTTTGAACAAATCTTTGTCTCTATTGACTTTCTCTTCTTCCACATCTTCCATTTGATTGTCTTCACAGTCAAAGACTGTCTCTTTTTTCCGACGCCAAGATGAAGAGGTATTCTTTTGTGAGCTGCTCTTATCTCCACCACTTCCACCACCACCGATTCCTCCCATTCTCCAAGAGTCCATTGAGATGGAATGCTTCATTAAATGACTCCCACTTTCTCCATTGTTGTGGTCATGATTAGTGCGACTGCTATTATTTGTTGCATTACTCAGACTCAGTTCATGGGAGGATTTACTCCCAGTCTTGTAAAACTCAGACTCCCCACCCAACCCACTCTCACCACCACCTCCCCCATCATTTTCTTTCTCTTGAGTGCTCAGACGACTGTAAGAGACACGTTTTGCCTCTGTTGTATTCAAAAACAAATAACAAGTACAGAAATTAAGTTCAACCAAATTAACCTTTACATCCACGACTTATATATTTCTACATAAATAATAGACAATCTTCTTTAACATTATAGAACTGTCATGCTAATTGGAAGAGTCAGATGTGGACAGATATGCACGCATTTTTCCAGAGAGATTGTGAATTTGTTGTCTTAAGTTAGTGTAGTTATGCTAAGAAGATATATTAGTTCTGAGTGCATTGATATTTGCGTATCAGGAATTTCTTTCCCACTATATTAGTGTAGTGGCGACCAAATAGAGTAACCTGTAATATCACGCTAAAATAGATGGACTACTAAATTAAAATGACAATAAAATATTTCTCAACCTTGTGTGATTGAGAAATAGGCGAAATGTGAGTCTTCTTTGTCTCAATCTATTTTACTCATTTATTTAATTCATCGAATATCTTATGACTGAATAGATTGAGATTGTGAATTCAATTAGACTACAACCATCCACTATTCAACGTCTTTAAAATTTATGGACTTTAACTCAGTTCTTCAAACAGAAGGGAGTAACCGAAGAACTGAAACGGTATACTCCCGGAAAATAGGAAAAGTGCAGCTTTTTTGTGACAGTTAACTTGGTTTTATTGCATGCTTTCTCATAAATCCAACTGGTCAAGGTGGATTTAAAGGTTTCAGGGTGAAATTCGTTCAATTTTATGGTCGTCTTGACCTAAAACTGCCTACTGAAAGTTTTAGAGATTCTAAGACAATTCTCACGTGTACTCAATTCTTTCTTGGCCAAATCGTTTAGACGTTAAACTACTAAAACCCTTGAATTAATAAATGTACAAAATCACATGATTCTAGAACTTACACAGCCCGTGTGTTGTAATAAACGTAAAACGTACGCCTTAGAAAACTCTAATCTTATTTCTGGAACTAAAATGCTTTCATGTTAAAGAAAACCCTCACCATTATTTGTTCCCACGTTGCTTGTGAATGGGAAATTTGTGGATAGACTTTTCCAAAGAACTAAAAACATGGTTGGTTTTTAGAACTGAATCAATTTCAAAAGGACCAAAAACTTCAAAGTTGTAGTTGTAAATGTTTTGTTGTTTGGTGGTGTAGTTTATGTACACTAAAAATTAATAGACAATGACAATGACAATAGAATACAATACAATGGAATGGATTTGAGTTCGTTGATACACAATAAAAGTTGACACAAAAAACTTGACACTGCGGTAAAACGTGTGTGTTCGTTTCTGGCCTTGCTTTCTCTCAAGACTGAGGAGCCCAGGGCAGCGCGGAAGCTATCCCCGAAAGGAAAATTGAACCAAACCAAGCCCCGAAACCCGGGTAAAAATATGAAGCGGGTAGTAGTGTAGAAGTCAGTCGTCGTGTTTTACTTTATGTAGGTAGGCATCTGTACAATGTGAACCAAAAGTAGTGGTCCAACCTTCAAGCATAAATATTTCAAAGCAATACACATTTGTCGATGAAAATTAGGCATTTGATTTAGCCTGAGTTGCCTTGAGTTGAAAAAAATGCAAGTTCGAGTCAATTTCTTTAAAATTTTCTCTATAAGATTTCTATTTGGAAAGAATGTCAAATCATGAGTTTTTTTTTAAATAAAATATTGAATCAACTCCGTCTATCACAAAATTGTACGTGTAGCATGAATTTTGATTCACCCTGTAGTAGTACAAGTTCGAGTCGAACCCAATATTGAACGAGAAACTTGAGGCTGTAAGTTCTGACGACGTAGCCTTAGCCTGCCGTAGTTGTAGTTGTAACCGTTGTAACGTGGCAAAACCGGGTATTACTTTACTTTCGAAGTTCTATTGTCGTCATTATTCCCGATTCTGGAATCCAAGGCACGATACGATACGCTCACGCTTTCACACCGACACGGACACCGTGAGTTGTCGTTCTCGTAATTCTAGAATGGTCTTCCATGAGTAGGTATGGTATTCTAATGTATGTATACATACAAGGGAGACGAGAACTGGGAACGTGACCTGTTTACTGAGTGGGCTTAGTCCATTGGAAATGAAAATTATTGATTCAAGAGGTTTTAAATTCGAAAAACGTTCATTACAATTTTGAACGATTTGCGTAGCAAAGGTAACAATATGGAAACAGGAATTGAATATTAGCGTTCAGCAGATACATGTTTGTATTTTATTGAAAGGTTTTTTGAAGTTTTTAAAACGATACAAGGAATGAATTATCTCCATAAGTTCCTTGGGGGGACATGGATTTTGTAAGTGTCTTTAACGTGGTGGGTATTTTAACTAAATATTCAGAATCCGAATGTAAGACAATCAATGAGCACACAGCCAATTTCTGGAAGTTATTGACGACAAGCAGAAAGACGTGAATTCCGTGAGCATGAAAATAATAGAGGTTCATTGTACGTCAACTAGACAGACTATTTTCAGGAAACTCGGAGGACACGTCAAAAGTACTTTGAACTGAAGGTACATATATGGAATTACCAAGTTAACGAAGTGTGTCGTTCTCCGATGTCCAGTCATAGTAATTTCCCATTAAGAAAAGTAATGTGGTCGGTGGGTTGTAGTTGTAGTCGGAAGAATCGAACGATGGCATGGGTTTACAGTTTAGATCGATGGAAAACATCACGAAATGAAACGTGCAATCATTCACATTAACCCGGGTACCTTTCTATCCTGACTGATGTTTAGATTTACGAACACAATAAATAAATTTTTATGAATACACACACATTATTGGAATTTATTTTACAATGCAAATATTACTGTTATAGTCATCTCAATGCAAAACTCCATGATCACTAGAATAGTGGTCTTCGAGATTCGAGAAAAATTACCGATTGAAACTCGAATGGGAAGACATGATTTCAAAATTTTTCTTCCTTCATCCTCCAAGATTTGGCAACTGGAGAAGGTCAAGTCATCAATTTTTGAACAAAGGTCAACGGATCGTGTACAAAATAAAGTAACGACTGCATTGGATGATATTACAATCGAAAGAATAAATAAATGGTATGCGACAGGAAGTTCCTTGTAGAATACTACTAACGTAGTAAGTCCAAGTACATTCATAGTAATGGCAAATTGTACAATATGTGGTAATAATTCACTGCACAGGGCAACTCTAAAGTTTGAATGGATTAATTGTAAGGACCGATTGAGTGTTCTGGGCTGCTCTGTCTGAGTTTCTTCTTCCAAAGTTGCTGTAGCCCTGTTAAAATTTAAAGATTAAATTCTGTACTGCAGAATTTTTACTATATTTTCGTAATGTGGGTTTGTTAAATTAATGTTACCTCCATGAGTCCACCGAATTGTTAATAATACTTATGTATCCAATAAATAAGGCTATGTTAAAATATGCAAGTCCTAAATTTCTGTAAGCAAAAGCACAGCATATCAGGGAGTAAGCAATCTGCCCAAAGTTTGAACGCCCTCCGCAATACACGTAAGGATTTCCATCAGTTTTGTCAAGTAAGAAATATATTCCCACAGATATGGACCCAAAAATTTGGACGATCAAGTGAATGAATTGTAGATAAATGTGGAGCCAGTTAGACGAACACTCTGCACCATCACTTGTCTTTAAATGTAAGTCTATGAGGGTATTTGCCAAATCTTGAATTTCTTCGTTTCTCATTTTCAATATAAGATTTGAACCCAGAAGAGCCACACACATCATTAGTAGAGTCATTACAAAAAATACAAGATGCATTTCTGGGAGATTTACATTTCGATAGTAAAGGAAATGTATGCAAACACAGATCTTGAAAAAAGCGAAGATTCTGTCAACGAACTCGAAGAAATTAATCCACACTGAATCAATTGGATTTGGTTTGACAAATCGAAGTGCTTTTGAATCCCATATAAATGGCAATGCTCTAATTTTTGATAAACTCTTGAACACTTTAATTAGCTCCAAATATATTTTTTCCGAAGACATGTTGAGAACTTTCACTCTGAATAGTAGGAAACCGAATAATCAGGGAATATTCACAGGTTCTGACTGTAACCTTGAGTATCATGAATTCGGGCCTGTAATTGCCATTGTATTATTCAAAGAGCATGAATTGCAAAATTGTTTTGCAAAATTATACGTAGTCAGGGCAGAGAGGTGATCATTATATGTCTTAAAGATGGGAAGCCCAATTATTCTTGAAAGCTTTGTTAATCCTGGTCTTTTGTGATGTAGGACCTCATGTATCACGGTGTTTTGTGATCATTACAGGTCCTGAGCTTCAAATAACTGTTCCAAATTTCTGCACTAAACAAAAACCCTCAGAAATTCGGGTTGGCTCAAAAGTTGGCCAGCCAAGATTATTCTAGATTAGGAAAGGTCAGAAAATCCTAGCCATTCATTATATGATGGAGGTGGAACTAGTAAATATAAAAATGTTACGGGCCCTATAATGAAATGCAATTTTTGGAGGTGATTCCCAGTGTTATGGTAGAATATTGCAAAACCACTGGTTTGAGTAGCTCGCCCGAAATACATATAACCTAGTGAACGAATGACCTACTGTACTATTTATGCACTAACCTTACGCACTGTCAGCAAAAGATTTGCATATATTTTTATAAAAGGTTTGAAATTTGGCTGAACATCTTTTCTTCTTTCGAACCAGAAATACCAGGCCCTCTCCTAGCGAATACGTATAATCGATCTTTTCTAACGACCATAAATACCTGGTCCTAAGGACCAGAGATGTTGGGACTTTTAAGACCAGTAATAATTGACATGGCCATCCTTAAGACCTGTAATAGTTATCCCTCTGCCCAGACCGATACAAGCGGAAGAGCTGAAATGTACACATTAAGTAAACAGTTACGCAACAAATTTAATTTTAAGCTCAGATTGTATCGACAATATGTACACACGAAACTCACAATGTGTTTCCTTGTCCAACAATAATGTCGAAGTAAATTGCTTTGTATTTTAAATTACTTGGATCGATCGACCGTCGACGTAATGTTCTAAATATTTATTCTCTGGAAAATGTTGTACAGTTAAAATTGGCGATACAAATATTTTGATTTGAATAGATACACTGGGTGACAACCTCACATGTGTAATGAACGATTTTTATCAAGAATGTTAGAGGGCAAATATAATTGTTATTGTCATTTCAATGCAAAAATCAATGACCACCATAATAGTTGTCTTTGTAATTCGTACAAAACTACAGATGGAAAAGTTGACAGGAGAACAAGAAGCTAAAAATTTTCTATCCACACATTTAAGGCTCTGACAACGAATAAACAAAATCAACTCATCCAGTTTTGAACTCAGGTCCATAGAAAGTGTACAAAGTAGTCCCATTATAGCAATGCATGCAATTGTGACAGAAACGACAAATAAATGATAAGCAATTGGGAGTTCCTTTGAGAATACGATTACAGTAGTTAATCCTAACACTGTTGTAATAATACAGTAATTTATAACGACTGGTAGGAGCTCATTGCACAAGGCTTCCTCAAAATTTAAATGGACTAATTTTATTGTCCGGATGAGTGTTTTCAGTTGACCCATATGTAACACCGGCTGGGTCGGCCTGTAAATCATAAAAGGAAGAAATGAAACTATTATTCGAATGCATCTAAGAAAAAAATTAGTAAAGATTTTTCTAAGTACCTCCAAGAGTCCACCCAAGCACTGACAATACTAGTGTATCCCATTAATAGAAACACAATAAAATTTGCAAGTCCTTGACTTTTGTATGCGAAGACATAATGCAAAATAGAATACATTATTTTCCAAGGAATAGATTGTCCACCACAGTACACGTAAGGATTTCCATTGGATTTGTCCATTAGAAATTGAATTGCTATAAACCCAGGTAGACCAAATCGTAGAACGTTGTTCCCGTAGCGGAGATATCGGTGCAACCAGCGTGATGAATGTTTGTCTTGTTGAACACTCACGGTTTTGTAATGCAAATCTATTAAAGCATTTGCTAATTGTCGAATTTCTTTCCATTTTATTAACAGGACATAGTTGATGCACAGAACTGTTACAGTTGTTGAGAAGTAAAAAATTACAGATAGGACAACGTACACTTCAGGAAGATTAACCTTTTGGTTGTAAAGGAAATGTGCCCAAACCAAAAAATGTCCAAAAATGAAGACATTGTCAAGAAATGCAAAACAATAAATCTTCACAGCATCTGTTAAACTTGAACTGATAAAACGATTATTCTTTGAATCCCATACAAATGGCACTGCAATTATGTGTGATGTAGTTTTAAAGACTTTCGTGAGTTGGAGAAAAATTTCTTGGTTAGACATTTTTGAGACCTTCTACTTCCTCCAACAATAGAATAGTGCAATAGACATTTAGCACTGCCTAGTGGTTTTAGATAGTCCGGATTTATACGGAATAATGTCAATAATCCATTAAATCGGTCTTCGTTCTAGAAACCGTGTATTTCAAGAAAAGTACGACTGGAGGAACAATTTGCAGAAACATCCAACGTATCAAACTAATACTTACACAAGTATTTGTAAGTGACGAGTTTAGTTTCATCGTAACCTTGTATTGCATAAAATATTCCTTCAGTGAGCGTGTGTCCAATAATCTAGTCGAAATACAAGGCTATTTATTATAGGAATAACTATTTGTACTTTATTTATATTTATGACTAAATAATTGCAAAGCTCATAATCCAATACATGGCAATTCCCCAAATTTCATGCTCCAACTACATGCACATTTACTTCACATTTTGGAAACTGCTGTTGGTATTCTAAGAAACTCAAACTGTTACTCCGAACACGTGCTCTAAGATGACAAGCGTGCGTCTAAATTGGGTGTTCTGCACATGCACAAGTAATTTTGGTCTAATCTTCAAAGCACTAGAGTGGAAGTAACCGATTCCGTCAATCTAATATAGCATTAAGGAAATAGGTACTTCTATTTTAGTTCAAGTCAAATCTCTTAGGACCTCCAACAAATTTTCACAAAAGAGGGTAATATCTGTTTCCTGAGTCATTCTTTTCCATTCCAACACAAATTTATGGATGGAAAGACTAAGTATTTAGGCTGTAGAAGTGGAAGATGGAATTGAAACAATTCTCTGAGAAAAACGTCATAAATAAATTAGCTAAGGATTCAACATCCAACCGCGCGCGAGAGAGAGAAAATAAGGAAAAGCTAGGAACCAGACTCGTGTTTCCCAAAATGCTTTCTTCTTCGAGACGATGACAAACATAACGAATGCTAATGAGGGAAATGAGACGCAGTTCATTCTAATGACCCTTTCCACAAATGTCTGGCAAGGAAGATATTTCATATTTTATTTCCTTAGAAAATGCTTGGAAAGCTAGAAAAAGATAATACGTGTATGCGTTCCATTTTATTTGTAGAGAAATTTTAAGTACTACGTATATCTTTAGGGATAAAAATGAAAAATAAATCAAACCATTCACTCCTTACCGTTGGAAAATGGATGCGCCAGACTAAAACGCATAAAAATTTCTCAACACATGAGTGTTGGAATTGGAAAACATAATTGGGAGTGTGGAACTAAGTTTTTAATTAAATACATAGAAGTTGTAAACACATTTGATAGGCTTCTGCTAATTCTAGCTAGTCTAGTAGTTTTTGCTTATTGTCTTTCACGCCTTTAAGGTCAGAGATTGGAGTTAATTAAAATTAAATTATGCATCATACACCTATTTGGAACTAGAACTGGGAGTTGTGAGTTCTTATGAGAGTTTAGTTCTTTCAGAGTTGTTGAGGCAGGTGAACTTCCTTCTCCATGATTCTGAAATCCAATTAAATGAATCCTTTCATTCCTACTCCCCTCCTGATTCTATACTCAAGTGGTAGAAATTCCAAGTCCAAGTCCAACACTTGAGAGTTTCACAACTTTCAGCCTCCTACCATACCGCCGCCAGCAAATCAATGTGAAAAAACTTTATGGACCAGGTTTTACTATACTTAACGTAAAAGAGGCAATGACAATGAAAATGGCCCTGGCAAAGCAATAGCAAACAAGTTCACGTAGGGTGGCTCATAATATTTATTTCTTTTACTGCCCACACATTAGCAAAGGTCAAAGTCGGTAATTACTGTACGGCGATATCGAAAAGTAAATATATTTTTCTACGCGCTCGTCGAAAACAATATGCGGTCTTGGTCAAAGTGTGTGATCCCACACACTCCCAGGATTATAGAAGATTATGGACCGCCCTGTGAACAAAAGCCCTCATAATAATAAGGACGCACGTATAAATCAAAGACGAGGCGAGGGGCATGAGTTATTTGAAATGTTTCTTGGGTCATAAATATCTTTGTGCAAGAAATTGCACATTTGTATGTATAGTATTTCTTGGTATGAACAATCTAAGAAGGTCTTTGATCTTGTTAAAGGGCGTGGGCTGCATAGCACTAGCACTGAAAGCAAATCAGAAACGTTCTTAATTATTAGCCTCTCTCTGTGATGTCCTTATTTTCTACTAATAAGACGACAACAAGTCCCGAACAATGTCAAATGTCCTTAAGACGGTCTTACCAACTAAGCTATACATAAGGCACGTGTACAGTGTACGGTACTAAATTATTTTCTTTGGCTGAGTTAGTGTAGATCAAAAGTATTCAAATCAGGTCAAAATTAGTTTCAAGGTTTCCATCCTGATTGTTGACAAGAATTTTACCTTGTAGTGTTTGCTAAATTGAGTCGGAATTACTACGTAATTAACTCTTGGAACTTATTGTAGACATGGCACGAAAATGGCCTTGCTTTTGCAACGTGATTTGGCAAATACATACATTGTGTTCTGTTAATCCAGATTATGTTTGATTTTCGTTGCAAGCCGTCCCGGACGTTTTTGCAACATGTCAAGGTTCTCGGAAAAACAGAATATTAGAGCAATCATTTCCATTGCCTCAAACGTATACATAAAAAAATTAAAAGGTTTTATTTAATTTTCTTCACTCAAGATCCTCAAACACGACTATAACTCTGTTTAATAATGCGTTTTATAATCGGAGAGTGAAAGTCTAAAATACATTCATCTGTGATGGATGAGGGAGTGAGAGTGAGTCTGCCAAAATTATGAAGAACCTGAGATGAGAAAGAGAGTTCTCATCTCCGAGTCATGTTTGACTTACAAATAAAAGCCAACTTTCACTCTGCCAAGTTATGCTCTCAAATTGCTTTACTTTCTCCTGGTTGGTTGAGGGATCATAGACAGAATGAGATATTCTGGACAAGGTTCAATAAAATTCGATAATGATATTCATTAAAGGAAGGGACTTTCCCTAAATATTTAAATAATGGGCCATTTTCCAGAGATAATTCAAACCAGATTAGGGTGTCAATTTTCTATACACGTCTGCTAGGAATGAAATGCTTTGAACGTTTATTCTTGCCTATCAATAATTAAAGATTGACGGGCGCGTGTTTTGTTCCGAGAAGATAATTCGGCCATATTAGAAAATGTTCCATTACAAAAGGAAACCCTTCAGAATTGAAACGTATGACCTTTCACAAATCCAACCCAGCAGCTCAGTAATTCTATCAATTTTTTTGTATCCGAAATTGATTCATGGGTTAGGATTTAAGCCAAGCTTACTCCCAATTTCTAAAACTGACTATAGAGCTTAAAAAAGTGAACTCCTTCCATCATTATTTCTGATCAGGATTGACGGGCTCAAAGTTTATCGAAACTAGCAAGACGATTGTCTGTACTCTGTTCATTTTCCCACTCCTAAAGAATGTAGTAAGTGTTTGAGGGATAAAAAGTACTGCAGTGGAGAAATCCATTCATCATTTCCTATAATCCTCAGTGATTCCAAAATATGGCAGTCTAACAAGGAAATCGTTTTCAATGTAAACCCTACATTTTAAGAACTACACGAGACTTCATTTTTGGAAGCCTGGTGGGCTAAAATTGGCCCATATCTGAATTTGGTACTCTTTACTGCTGAAGAATTCTCAACATATGTTCTATTACATGAAAAGTAGTCTCCTTGTAAGGTTAAAACTAGTAAAATCTCATATGAGAGTCAGACAGTACCTAGACAGCCATATATTTGTAGTTGGTACATTTTCCTCAAGAAAACTTTCAACTTTGTGCTGTCGAGGTCGTCCCGGGATTTGAACTTTCTCCATTTAAAAAAAGTCAACATAGCCGTTTTCTCTTACTTCGTCGTTCTTCCAAATCTGCGTGCCAACTTTAATCAAACTCGCATGTATGAAATAAATTTTTGGGCAAAATTCTGTTCCTTCCTTCACTCATCCTTTCTATGCATGGGAACGTCAAATGGATTAGGATTTGTTTGTGTGAACATGAGCGGGTAATTTATGTACTCTCCAGGGTGTTAGTTCCAGTCTCCGGGTGACGTCTGTGTTCGCCTCACAGATTTAACGGCTTAAATTTGTCAGCTTCTCCTGTCAAATTTTGTTTTCTACATTGCAATGGCTACCGTGGCCATGGACATGGACCATCAAGGCAATATAAGGCAAGCCAACGCATATGTTCTAGTTCATGAATATTTTCAGACCAGATGGATTTGCATTTTTACATTTTCCTCCGACTGCTCGCTTTCCAACTTTTACTTGCATGTGTTATCTCGTTATTTCTAAAATTCCTGACTCGTTTTAGTTACTTCGTTGGGAAACGGGGTCACCAGAAATCTCGACATGACTTACGGCAAATGCTAATTAGAGAAAGTATTTCCTATTTTGTACTAGCTTAAAACATGGGATTAGTTCTGATGTCCTGCTAATTATAGTACAGAGACGCGCAAATGAGGGCCTTCAAAATTTGCCTAATCCGATTTACACGCAAATAACAATAAAGTTGAAGTAAAATCGGGAAAATCATGAATGCAAATTCGGATGGACTAATGGTAACGCGACTTTACATATACATCTCCTCATGAGTCTAACAGAGCTCGCTGGAATTTATAATAAGCAGTTCAAAGCTAGAAGAGGTAAGGTAACTCGTGACCAATAAATCCTCCTAAAAAATTTATGTATTCATTTAAGTTCGTGTGGATGAAACGGAATAATTATCCGGAGGTACATTATATGTACAATTTTCGCAATGCCTATTCCAAATTTCAACACGAGAAAGACTCAACTCTTCTTAAAATTTGCAATCAAAAGAGCAGCAAATTGTGAGCTGAAAATTTTGGAGACTGTAGTTTCAGCAGATTATGATGTGTGGGACGAAACTGACGTATCCCTTGATTTATTGTGCCTCAGGATTCTAAGGTTTTCCAAATCTTACGGCGCCAGGCCTAAATTGAAACTTATTAAGCAGAAGGATGTTTCAACCTTGTGTCTCATGGAATTTTGATAAGGACGTCAGGTCAAGGTATGCACAATGTACATACATGCAAACACGCCTGGCTCCATCAAGAATACGTAGAATTTACATACGCGCACCTACTTAGCCCTTACTTCAAGTAAAAACAAAACAAAAATAAATCATAATTTCAGGTCCATGGAACATGTATGATTTCTTCGTAAAATTTTTCACAGTCCACGTCTCCCGGCTGCTTGACTAAGGTCTTTCGCAATCCAAAACATTCCGTCCCATGTCTTTTGTTTTCATTTTGACGCGTTGTGTTGTTCTTTCCGACTTTCACTCTACTTTCTCCAGTTTGGCTCTTAGCACTCGCACTCACTACCCACCCGCCGCCCAGACTTCGTGCTTCTTGTGACGGAGAGTCACTTTTCTCCGAATAAATCAACAAAAGTTTCCTTTGAGCTCTGGGAAATCCATGACAGGATCCCTTTTTATACGGACAAAAGGACACCTTCATCTTCATCATAGTGACTTTGCATAGTACATGCATTTTGTATGACATCATGTCGAGTGAGTAGAGTAGAGTGTGCGGGTGACAAGGAACATGATTTAGGTGTAAAATTAGAATTGTCATTCTTCATTACAAAAAATAAACCATGATAGGCAGAACTCAAAGGTCAAACATCAAGTAGTAGTGTATTTTCGTAGAGAATGTGTTAATTTCAATTTTACTTGGCAGGTGAATATTTTATTCATATAAACACAGCTTGGTCCAGAAAGGAAGCGTTTGTCAAGTGATAAGAGCCTGGACAGGCTAAAATTATTCATGCTAATAAAATCTTAATATTCATGACTCGAATCACAGGACGACAGGGCAGGCGATACCTGATCTCGTCAGTTTTTACATCATGTCATGAGCAATGTTCCTTGTCAACTTGAAAGAATAAAGAATCGAAGAAAGTGGGGAACAAAAATTCACATTCAAATAAAATATTCTTACAAAAACTTATGTGAGTGAATGTACGTATGTGTGCTCGTTGAATAATAAATGAGATGCGTTCCGTACGTACGGTACGGGGTCGGTCGGTCGGTAGTGTCGTGCCACAGGTTTCCGGCGTGCATAAAAAGGAAAATTTGGAGACTATGAAAAATTGGAACAAGGTTGGAAAGTAAAGGGATGGATGCATGCCATGAATTCCTTTCGTGGTCCTAAAACAAAAGACGTCATTTCTGTTCAACATTTCTTTTATGCTTTCTCCATCCATGCATGGATGAATTCTTGAGATGAGGGACTTGAGTGGAGTGAGTGGAACGAGTGGAGCAGCGCTTCACAAATTACAAGAGATTCCGGTTTGATAAATTGGTTCTTTTGTTTTGTAGTACATATATTGTATTGGTACCAAGTGCAGTTGTTTTGTTTATAGAAGTCTCAAGCTCTTGATGCGTTTTATGTAGAAATACAGTAAGAATATAGACAGACTTGAAGAATTAATTGGAGAATTACAATTGAAATGAGTTTTACGTGGAAGTGCTACCGCAAGGTACATAATCTTGAGTTAACTAAGTATGTTATATAGTCAATCTTACATATCGTGGGTAGATGAGTCTCGAAGAAGGAGAGACCATAAAATTCTATATCTGAATATTTGTACGAAACCAATTTCTATTGAGAATTCGAAAGAAGAACAAATCTCTGATTGTTAAGTTAAGACTTTGACAAAATCTTGAGAAAATCAGAGTGCCCACTCCAAACTCCCACTTTTTTTGCTCTGACGTCCGCCTTCACCTGATGATTTTCTTTCAACTAAAAAATAAACCTGAAATTGAAGAGTGAGAGTGATCCCAGTGAAAGTGAAACTGATGTACTTTTATGGGTTCCAAATTCGTTTTTAGAAGAACAACTTGAAGAGAATATGACTGTAGTATAAACAACCTTAGCTTATGTATTCTTAACCTAGTTCTTCTACGTATATTATTAGTAGGAATGAAATTGAACCATTCGAATTCGGCTTTTGAAACTTTCCTTTTTACTAATATTTACAATACCTGGAAGGAAGCACCTGCTCCAGAATATTGAGTTTGAGCTGTTTTTCAATTGAAAGTGTATGATCAAAAATAAGTATCAAGTTCTAAGGGAATTTGAAGGATTTGTAAATATTTATACATAGAAGGTTATATTTCAAGGAAACTACGCACATTCGGAACCTTCCCACGACGTTACAATATAGGATCAGTTATTTTCCGTCGAATTTGAAATTGGTATATTTATCCCATAATAAAAAATAAAGTTTTAGCCAATACAAGTGAAAAACAAGAAAATGTAATTTATTCTGCTCAAAAATCAGTTCATTAATTAATTTGGTTTATTCACCCATCCACAAATTAGCCTCTCCCAAATTTATCTACTCCCATTCGCTTAGAACGAAGTATCCTAGCCTCTTCGGACTCGTAAACCTTTCCGTCAACCCAAGTCCCATTTGGACTTTTGATGATGAGGAAATTTTGGGCATCGTTTTCTATTTGAGCCCTCGTCAAAAGCTCCTCGATTTCTGCAAAATGTTCTGACTTGACCGAATTGTTTAGCTTCCAAAACCACCAACACATAATCCAATCCACGTCCTTCATTTTAAGAACTTCATGAAGTAAGTCGTGTCCACTGCTTTGTATCACAACTTTCTTTGCATTGAAGATTCTTGGTAGACTAGAGAACGTTTCATTGTCAAATTCACAATGGTCAAAGTAAACAGAGTTTAAATTCAGTTCGATTTCTGCCGAGAATTTCAGGTGCAAATTACTGAGAATTAAGTCTTTCAAATGATTGTGACCAACAAAATTGGACAACTCAAATGTTTCCTTTCTCTCATTTCCTGCTTGTCGTATAATTGTCAATTCTTCCAACCCTCTATTTTTTCGTATTACTTGGGATAATCCATCATCGTCTATTACAACACTATCCAAATATAATGTTTTCAAAGTTTCCGGAAATAAAGATGCATTCAATTCACAGGAACGAAAGGAACCCACTCTCATCACAAAATTATGTGACACGTTCTTCCGAGGGAGAAGCTGATTAGTCAATTCGAGGTAAGATGTAAAAACTCCACTCTCATGATCAATTTGAAAGGAAGTAGTCCGTCCACCAAGCCCAAGTTTAATATTCACACCTAGGTCAATAATTTCATCAAGTTTCCATGCTTCGTGTTTATCAAAGAAAACGAGAAGTTTGAATTCTTCCTTGCTGATACCACTGTGAACTCTCCCATCCACACTGCTGTCCAATTCAAAATCCGTAAGACTAGGTAACACTACACTATTTCGACTGGGAATTCTGGATATACTGCCCAGCTTCACGTTTTTAAGTTTTAGAGTTCTCAAATGATGACTACCGCTCAAAAATGTTGTCAAGGATCTCAAATCAACATTTGTGTCTTTCACTTGGAATGAAATTAGTTCTTCCTGAGACCCATTCTCAAATTTACGAATGTCACAAGTCGTCTTGTCGCCCAAACTCCAAGATTTACACTTGAGTATGTTCAAATCGTCTCTTATGTTCTTGATTTCATCTTGGTTGGATTTTGAGTCACAGTCACAATTACAACTTGACACGATTTTCGGACCTAAATGTTCTTGGGTTATTTGATTCATTTGATTTTTCAGTTCATCATTTGCTATTCTTAGTTCGTCTAATCCAATTTCTAATTTCTTCACAACTTCCTTTAACTTTAAGAATTCTTCGTTGAGTAAATCATTCTGTTTTCCAAGGCACATTGAGATGAGACAGAGAAAAATGAATTCAGTGGTTGACATGATTAAAATTTTCATCTAGCTGAAGTTTCCAAGGAGGATTTATTATTTACTCCGTCTGTAAGGGGTTACAGTGTGATACTAAACATGAATTATCAAGTTTTTATTTTTATTTGCATTCAAAAACATGACCCGTAGAGTACACTCACCTCTGACCTCTAATTTCTTATCATTTCTCCAAACGACATTATAGATCACCAATATTTCCAGAGCCATGACTCCAACTTTGTAAGACTAGCAAACATTAGTAAAAAAAACGCCCGTTGATAGTCTGGCTTGAAATCACAGTCTAATTAAATCGAAATTAATTTAAATTACAAAATCAGACGCTGCTTCGCATTGTTTGCTTGCAGTACATAAATTGGGTGAAGGTCAGGGTGTATTCTAGGCTTTATGTAAATGTTTATTTTCTGTTTTCGCTTCATAATCCAGTTAAAACTAGATTTTCACATAATTAATTTCTGGTTAAAACTAGATTTAGCAAGGTAGGTTTAATTAACTCCATGTATGTATGGATCATCCTGGTACATTCAGGGTCGCATTACGATGAACTGCACAATTTAACGTTGACACGTACGAAACACTTCCATGAACACACAAATTTAGTATTCGTGGAAAATTTTCTCGCCCAAGTGCGGCGTAAATTGACAGCTTAATATTGCAGTTATGAAGTCAACAATCAATCCATGAAAATTATAATGCATGTATGATTAATTCGCGCTCTATTTCATCTCAATTCAGTTTATGACGAAGAATACCTTGCAAATGATAATTGCACCCCATCACATTAGAAATCATACACACTCCCAATTTATCATCCAATGAGAAAATTCTCATGCGAAATTTTAATCCAAGGTTGGACGTTGGGCTGTGCTCAACACTAGCAAAACACAACCTGACTTTTCATAATGAAATGAAAACATTCATTCATGAATCATGACTTTGCGTGCATACATGAAATATAGATCCTCCAACACATTATATTAATGCCAATCACGGAAGTTTTGGCAAATACAGTACCAACAATACTGTTATAATATGATTGATATGTTTACCCATGTATGAATTCCAAATGTGAAAAAAACATGAGCAGGATGAGACTAGTTTATAATACGTACAATACGTGTGGATGTTTTTTATTCTCATTTTACAGAGCAGACTCTGTGTTTTAAATAAAGTCAGAGTGTGATCATCTGTAAAAGTTCATTCTGTTTTTTGCATTTGCTATAAGTAATACGATATTTTGCATTCAAGGAAACCTTTATTTGCAAAATTGAATTTTTATCATCTGAAGTCTGACCTTTATAATAACACGTGATTAAATGGACCAGAGTCACCCTACAGTTGTGCCTGGACAAAATTGTCCAACATGCGGTCAAGTGGTTCCACTAGATTTGAGCAACACGGAGAAGGCTATAGACGCTAACAGAATAAAATGTACATCGCAATATAAATTATCACGGTTTAATTCAGCTATTCCTTGTAGTATTCTACAATTTTTTACTTGTCGGTGCAGTAATTAATTAAATATACTCTTTAATCTGAACATGGAAACGAGGGTCAAGTGGAACATTTGAATTCTGCGAAGGTCCGCTAGGAATGATGGTCGCACCTTCAGTTGAACGCAGACAATCGCAAGTCACATTTCAAGATCATCCTCCACCGACTGAAGAAGTGGATGAACCTGACAAAGTCTCGAGAAGTTCGACAGGTTCAAAGAGAAACAGTTTGGTCAATTTTATCAGAAGACTTTCTTCTCCATTTGTTGAAGACTTCAATCTTGATGAAGCCACATTGGAGCAGAGACGACAGTCAAGGTCTGAGAAATTAGAGTCCAGCGTTGAAAAGTATTGCCGGTTTGCAAAATATGAATGATAGGGTTTGGAAATCCAATTCTTACGAAAACAGTCAAGTCAATTTCATAAGAAAAACTCCTTCAGACTACATGCCTTTATTTTACTTTTGAATTATACGTTTATTTTGGATATTAAAGATTGAATATTCAAAACAAAATTATTGAACGCATTTGCTTTTTTTTCTTGTAATTTTATATCATCTTCTTAAGTTCCAGGAAGCCTTAAAATAATTTGCTCAAACGGGAAGTAATAATTTAGAAAATATTAGCTAAGTAGGAGTCAGCACTTTTTGTAATTATTACTGGAAATATTGCACAAGGCCGTGCCGTGGATGATTCCAAGACCTCATTTCTACTCTAGTCTTCCTAGAAACCCTACTCACCCGGCTTTCATTACACACTTTCACTTTCAGCATCAAAGATCGGATCATGGCAACTAATTTACTCCCCCATGACTGAATCCTTACTTTAATGAGTATTTTAGGCAAATTGCCAATTTTTAGGAATTTTTATACCTAGAAGGATCGATAACCTTCATGTTCACGTTTACGCATCGCCTACGCTCTACAATGTAGTTAGAACTCAAGCTCCAGTTCGTATCCTCGTTTTCTCCGAAAAGAAATTGCTTACACAGTTGAAGCGAGATGATTTGCTTACTTTCTCTTCTAACAATTTGTTCATTTCGTTTTCGGATTAGTACTTACTACGTATCCAATCCTTTGATGAATATTTATCGTCATCATCGTCTGCGTTACACCTACTATCGTTATTAAGTTAGACAAACTAGACATCGAGTTAATTTTTCAGAGCAAATGCGTAGGTGGATGAATTCAACCACTTCAATTGAATTTGAACTTGTTCAAAAGAACAAAAATGTGTTTTCATATCGCCACGCAAACTAAAAGGCGAAGTTCGCTATATAGAATTGTTACTGTTGGACATATTTACAGCTATTACTAAATAAGAAAGTACTCCATTTTATCTCTGACGGTCTATTTTTAACACTGACGATGAGCATGAGAGTAAATATTAATATTAGGTTTAGAACACACTTGACTGGATCTGAATCCAAATTCTCATCCCTTCCGGACTTGTCAGCGGATGTGTTTTGCTGACGTTGAGGACTTCGTGGCCTGTCAAATGCACCTTAATGCAATTCAAATGCTTGCTAGGATTTTCTAATACTACTGCGTATTCTTTACAGGCAAAAGTATTTTAATCTAAGATTTTGACCTAAGGAAAGGGAGAGTCGTTGAGGCATTCTAATGGACAAGGTTGTCGAGGCACGTGCTGGCAAGGGAAGCCTACTAATTGGTTTTTAAAAGGCTGACAAGGAACCTACTTCTCATGTAAAATCTCATGGCCCTCGGGGTAGTCATATCTACTCGTATTCTATCGTCAGTGATATATGTGGCCAAATTATACAACATAAAATTTTAAGAGGGTGCATCTCGTAATAACTCAACTGCTATTTAAAATGCGTTTCGCACTGAATTGGTTCCTGCGCTCCCTTGTCAGTAGTTTGTCTCCAGACATTTCTCTGGAAAACCATCATCCGAAGGACTTTTTAATCGCACAAGGTAAAAAAATCTCAACAGCTGGTTTAATTCGGTGAGGTGAGAAATTGTGTGTCATTGTCGCCTTTTAGTATTCTGGAGGGTGGTCTTGTTCCACGCTTCTAATTGTAAAGAGGAACTTCTACTCGCACAGAATAATTCACGATTCCTATCTTTTCTTCAGAATTTGAATATTTTGTTATGAATTGCAACATTTACATGTGGCCGTTGTAAATTCAATGTTACGGTAAACTATTGCGTACATATAACCTGGCGTGCCAAACAATCGAGCATGCTAAAACAGAACTGGCCCTTAAGGTCTGCGAAACAGCGAATGAACACAGAGGTATATTTGTACAGTATCATGTGCTACCGAAGGCTTTTTAAGAATAGAACCACAAAACCACATGTCTGGATGACCTCGACATATGTTCAGCTTCAAGAAAAACTTTAACTCTTTGAACTTCGTTGTAATTAGTAAAGAGAAGTTGTAAGGAATTCAGAGAAAGTTTTTACGTCCAAAATTAAACGGGCTGGCTAACATGTTTGAACAATTTATAATTCTACAGGTACGCATACGGGTAAACTTGTCCGATTCAGTCTACTAAAAGTTTTTCTTAAAAATGTAAAGTTTGGTGGGGAGCCCAGCCCTGAAATACCTGATAAATAACCAGATTTAATCTCCATGCTTGTCAAAAAAACTGTACTTGTTTAATAAAAACTACGAGAAGTATTGAATTTCCGAATTCTTTTTACCTTGACTCAAAATCTAACTTAACACTTTGAGAGAGTACCTTGTGAGCACGCTATTAGTTAAAAGCTCTGTTGAAACTTTAAATTTTGTTTGGAGTTGAAAGCACATAGAAAATTGTGTGTTGAGTTTTTGGGGCCAAGAAATCATGCATTATTACTAGTATTACAAAATATTACTTCCCAGTTCTTAGAACTCATTTCTATTATGGTAAATAATTTATAGGGCGCACTTTGTTGAATGGAGTAAGTAGAGTTTTGTTAGTGTTAGCGCAGTCGGGTGATAAAACACAACATTGAGGAACCACAAAACTTCTCCTTTGAATTTAAAGTTGTATGAGGATGTTTAGCATTAGATGACTAGAATTTTCCCCTCTCTCTCTCGTCCGTTTTCTTCTCAGAACTTTCTAATCTCAAAGAAAACCCTAAGATCCTGGTTCTATGGATTTTGGTCCATACACATACACTTTGCTCAATATTCGGGTTTAGAGTAGAAGCGGAATACTTCTGTAAGGCTTCCGATTCCAGTGAAAGGTATTACGTAGTGACTGAACAAGGTAATTCCGGGAGTTAAGAATTAGGTCGTGGGTAATACATTTCTCAAAAAATAACATTACTTATTTGTAGTTGAAAATTCTGAAAAGAAAAGAGTAGAAACTGAATGAAGATTAACATTTCCGAAAATACCCACTGAAATGGAAACTTTCCATGAATTAAATAGCACAGAATTTACCAGGCCAGGCTTAAGAGACTCCCAGTATAAAACTGATGACACGAAATTACGTGCATCTCCTCAAATTTTGTACGAGTTTATTTATCAACACATCAGTTATGTGTCAAAAACAAGTGTGGAATCAACTGTAAAGGGATAAAACCTGTAAGAAACTGAGAGAGAGATACAAAATTCATAACATTTCATAATGCCTTGCATGCATACTTCAATAAAACTGTCATTTCCCAGAGAAATGAGAAATCTGGATGAGATGAACCGACAGACAACGCCTGAGCTTTGTTGTGCAAACAGTAACAGAGTGCGTGAGTCGCATTTCATTTCGAATTCGAATGCGTTATGTTACAAAAAGAGGTGAGGTAGAAAATAAAGGAAAGAAAATCAATTCAGAAAAAAAATCAATTGGGAAGGTCATATCACGAGTCACGCTCACGCACGCATCCATTTCATTTCAATTCATTTCTCACTCTTTTGAGACTTTTGTTGTTGGACAATAGACACGAACAACAAAGAAAGGAAATCATAGTATGCATAAGTGTAATCATTTCACTCGGGATTTTCTTGAGAGACTCTTTTCTACTTTCTCGACAAACACATACATCTGGGTACGTAAACAACTTTTCTCTTAAGTGAGTGTCAGAGGGAATGAAAGTAACACTTTGATGAAATGAAATGAATATTGGCTGCAATATTAGTAAGTGTGAAATGTTATTGGGTTTTTATAGACTTGAGCTGTGTGTGTGGCCAACAAGGTACCCCTTCTAAGTGTAAAAACTCAGACCACGCTAGAAATTCCAAGTGATTCAAATGTTCCGAAAAAAAATCTATTTGCCGATAAATCAGCGGCATAGTATTCGTGTATATTCGCTTGGGCTGCTGGTTTTCAAATAATTGCCTTGTTAGATTCATACTTCCGATCACCAATTTTGAAGGTGGTAGTTAGTTACGTCAAAAATATGAAAATCGAAATGGGAAAATGAAAATTAATGGGAGTTCATTCATGTTTTTTGAGAGATTGAGGGAACAAGCCCATATGCTGTCACTATTTCTTTTGTTCTTTTCTCCTTCGCGTGACTCGGAATGATAAAGTGAGTGTCATGGCCTTTCACCCGAGTCCGGGTTTGAGCGGGCAGGCAGGCGGTTCCCCGGAATCAACTGATTTCCTTTTCCGTTCTCATATTTTCTCACAGGTTTTACAAATGAGGTTGAACATGCGAAATTTGAAACTTACAATTGCAGGAATAATGGGAATGCAACTTTTGTGTAATGTAATTTCATGGTATCGGTGTATTAACGTTTCCTAAAAATAATCCAGTCCATACCCGTAATGGCGTATACCGAAACCGAAACATAGCGTCCGATTGAAATAGTACAAATAAGAATCGGTCGATTTGGAAATCGTACACTAGGGAAGATTTATTGTAAAAGAATAAAAGATTACAACAAAATTCCGAATACACCGGAACCTGAGAAGTTTTGTACTAGAGACTACATACGTACGTACTGTAATATATTTTAGCCAGTTCCTGACCTGACCAAAACTCTTTGAACCATGAATTTGGTATTCGTTCCACTTGTCGACACTTGAACCTCCAAGTCAATTGTCATGTTTGTTCTTTCTAACTTTCCAATTCGAACCTTGACGTCCTCTACCCTGCCATTGCTAAGGCTCCGAGTCCTTAACACCCAACTACAGAACAGATACTCACTCACTCCTATGCTATGCGATAATCTGATAGTCCTAGTCCGTGCTGTATCCCCAGACGGTATCAATTGGATCTATTCTGTATGGCTAGACCGTTTTCTTTCGTTTTCGTTATACTAGAACTTTAGTCCAAAGTCCAAACTCTAGAAACCTAAACTCATGACATGACTTATATACTGAGTAAATAGAGTTCCCGGAGCGTAGAGCAGGAGTGGTGCAGTGGTGCAGAGGTTTTCACGATTCCATGAGTTCCGATGAACCATGAAAAGAAAATTCGGTGGATCGAATCGGCGGTCATGCCCTTGTCCATCTAATCTAAAGCAAAAATCATACGTGGTCTGCATGCAACAAATCAATCTTTGGCCAGTTAGAGGCTTACTTTTATCTTATAAAATCTTTTTGGAACTTGAACCTTCGTATTTTAAGGAATTTCTCAATTACTGAGTTGAATTTCATTAATGTAATGTTCAATTTTAATCTTAAATTCAAGATTAAGTATAAGAAGTAAAGTTTGTGCTCGTACTTTAAGAAATTTTTGCACTCGAAATTCGATTACAACGTAAAAGTGTTACCTGGAAGTCCAGAAGAGCATCAAAAGAAACTCCCTTGTCAAATGACTTAAGAAACGACTGACTGACTCTTGTAGTTTGTTGAAGTTCTGTGGAATAGAATGAAAAGAAAAAATCTCGGACGAAAGGAATGAACGAACGCCTTTGATAAAAGGAGCGGAAGAGTGAAAGCCGGAGCCGGACGGTAAGCCACATCTGACGATCGATGTGTCGATATTGGTCCACGAGAGTATCTCCAGAACCTCTTGTTATCAGAAGTGAACCTCAAGCGTTCAGCTGTCAGCTTTCTATTTTTTTCCGAAACTCCTGAGGAGTGATGGTAATTTCTCAACTGTAAATGTTGACACGGACTGACATTTCACAAAATAACGCAACGTGCATTCGGCCAGAACCAAAAGGAACCTAACATAACATGTTATATCCCCCTGTGGTTAAATTTTTCCATAAAGGAAAAGTTAGGAATGAATTGATCTTCTGAAAAGAGGATTTGGATTCAGCCTGGTCAGTAAGCCTTTCTTTTTGGGGAAAGCTGCGTTGGTGCATTCATTTATGAGGCTCTGAAATTTTCAATTTTATCTTTTCTATGATTATTTCTCCTTTAATCCTCCAAGGACTCGATTTCAATAGTTCAAAGTCAAAAATATTCCATGGATGCATTACATACATACATTCCATTACAAAAATGCTTGGTCAGTCAAAGGTCAGAAATATTTTGGGTATCGGGGAAAATTCTTCTCCAGATACAAGCTGTCACTTTGAACCGTAATTCATAAATAATCGTTAAATAGTTTGATATAAAATATGCGACGACGACGGGTCAATAGGATTCTGAGTACAAAGATACACATCACTACATATTTGAAGTGTCAAGAGGTGACAGAATCTACGTGGGCGGAGGTAAATATTTGTACTTGAAGGACACAGTTATGATAAAGGTTATTGATTTTCCAAGTGTAAGAAAAAATTAAATACATCATCAAAAACTTTTTTTTTATTATTTCTTGACCACATATCTCATATCATATCTTTTACACTCATGTCGTGTGTGTACAGTACAGAGTACACTTGAAGAAGTTTTAGTCTTCGGACTGATTTCTCCTTAAACTTAAATAAATCTTCGTAGGTAACAATCGTAGGTAATCATTCATACAGGTACGGGTGGTTTTAAGGTGTCTTAATGGTTTTATCTCAACATTGAACGCTATATGTATGTATATGTATACATTTAAATTTAGATATACTTTAGAAAATAGAGCTCATGGGTTTCATAGATATCATCACTCCACGCACAACATTACACAATGAAGAGTTTTTTGAACGTAAATTTAAAAATTTGGGTTACAACTAACTAATGACAATTAAAAATAATACATACAAGGAATCACGACAGATAGACATACGTAATCTCTAATGCACAATCTAAATGACTACCTTCAGATATGCAGACACCTGTAAATTCCAAGTTTCCTCTTCAAAATTTAGTCTCTCACTTCTTAAAATTGTATGGTGTGAGTTAAATTGAAACTGAGAGTGAAAGTAAACTGTATGTGTCAAATTTTTACACAATACCGTCATATCATATATTTTTAGGAACAGGTACGATTTTACCACGATTTTGGAGACTGTGACTAATGTGCCAAATATTATTTGACAGAATTTTCCTAGGCATTGGTCGTATTCAATGTCCAGGCCGATACGTTAAGGAAATTTTTGAGAATAATTTTGAAATCGAATCGCACGTAGAATTTTTAGGGCATTGCTTACCATTGTTACGTTCTAAGGGCGGAGTTTGACATTTCTACGATTGAAAGAATTTTTTTTGAAGGATCACCTCACAATTAACCCTCGTACAAATTCCTTGAGGCAATTTTTCCTTCCTTTCATCATATTTCGAAATTATGAAACCTTTTGAAGTCAATATGTATGCACATATTGAACACGTGCCGCCGAATTCATTAGTATTATAATGTGTGTGAATGGAACGTGGCCGTGGGGTGTGGGGTCGGGACCCGGAATGTCACACAAAAGCGCAATTAAGTAACTCTGAAGGGAAATGAGTTCAAATGAGGGAACAAGAGAAAAGACAAAAACCTCAAAGGACTTTCTCTCCAAGATTTCATTGCATTTTAGTACAAAGAGAAAATTCTTCTTTCTACCCTTTTTCTTTAACCGCAGCAACGCAACGCAACGTGGAGAGGCGTGAGCAATCTGTACAAATAGTTCACGGCACTTACAGTACAGAAAGAACATTCAAAAGTGACTCGGTCGTGTTGAATTAAAGTGAGAGTTTCTTCACAGATTTTAAATGTCATTAATACATACGGTGGGATTCTCAAGGTGTTATGTCACCGGGACCTTATGTTAAATATATAATTCGTTTTGGTCAAATATCGCCAGAAATCTTAGGCGGAAAGTACGCATTCTCTGCATGCATGATATTTTTTAATTGTGCTTGTGCTATTCGGTGATACCAAAATCTCTTGAATAATTGCAGTATAGGTATTTAATTTTAAAACCAACAAAATTCGTATGTTCGCCGAAGGGCTTGGAAAATATAGTTTGACCTATTGCCTGCGACGTATATTGTGGGTCACGGGTTGATAAAGTGTCACCAGGACAGATATTACACACACACATTGTTTTATATAGCATTCGTAGTCCCAGTCCTACTCGGAGTCAGAGTGATGAGTGAAGTAATGTATTCTGTGGTTAATTGGTTGGAAGAAAAGATGAAGGGTGAAGATTTTCAAAGAAGTCTTTCTCTTTCTTCCTCATCATCGTCAAACCCTTCTTCATCAGACTCAAAGGAGGTCGTGTCAGACTCATAGTCTGACACGAAGTCATAGTGGTCCATTTGTTCTCTGTGATGGTCCAGGGCTTGTCGACTCGGAAAAATACTGTCACACTGGAGGCAACTGTGACAAAATGAAATATTACATCAAAAAATCAAATCAAATCAACTCAACTCAAAATTATTCCATCATTCAAATTCAATTAAGTGTAAATGATTTCTTAGCTCAATTTTCTCTTCCTAATAATGTAATCAGTGTATAATCTAATTAGTACAGAACTCAAAACTTAAAACTACGTAAAATCATTGTTTCAAAGCATTCGTCAGCGCCAAAACATTATTCTGAATTCTTCGTAGTCTAACAATATCTCAGTGTTTCTTTTTCAAATAATTTGCACGTGTACGAAGAAAGTCTGTTGAATTTTCTCTCATTTCAAAATAATTTTGAATTCATTGCTCTGGAACTCATTACTATTTGTTTTTAGACTCACTGATGGCGACTAATTAAATTTGGCATGTTGATTTTAGATATTGGACTTGGTTCTCACACACACAGTGCAGAGATTTTGTATTAAATTCACCCATTATGTTCTTGTGTTTTTCATTTCGTTTAACACAAATATTAGTGTAAAAGTGATACATTTAAATTAACATTATGAATTTGACGCTTGTTCACACGGACCGTCAGGAGTTTGGTCTACAACAATGGGAAAAAATGCCAGATGCTCTATAAACATTACTCAACCCGCATATGCCTCGAGTTGGAGTTTTCAGAAGAAAAAAAGTCTCCCATAAGACTCTCATATCAAATAATACGATTAAATAAATTCAATTTAGTTCCCCAACCCATGCAATGGTCTCATGTAGTACGTACGTACGTACACATAACTTTCTTCTAAACTCAGAAATCACGTTAAATGAATAAACGAAAGCACTTATCAAACTCGGTGTAGTATTTAGTGAACTCTGAAGTGCATTTTCTCGGCCGTGCCAGTGGTACGTACGTACAAAAGTACGTACAATGAGCTAACTTGAATTGATCTCACGAAACTGAATTTGACGGACGGAACCCGAAGAATAATCGTATTATATTCATTCAATTGTTCCTTCAGACAACTTGGTTCGCTTCCCTGATCGATTTAATTTTAATTTCGACTATTTCTTCGCTGATGCTCCCGCTTTTACCACAAGGCCGCATACCAATGCTACGGAAAATCCTCAATCCTCAATCCCCAATCCCACTAGTGTTTTAATCGACTTTGTACGTTAAAACTTGAGAACCATCAGCATGCCTGCATTTGGCATGACCATGGTTAAGATCCGGTTTCGGATCCACGAGTGCCAAAGTCACTCACTCTTCAAAAGCTTTGTGTAACCGGAACCACACCGCATCGCACGGACTGAGCTAAAACTTCATTTCATAGACTTCATTTTCTACTTCTACTTTCATTCATTCGATTCTAACGATAAGTCTTGACAACCTGTTCATGGTTTGTCAGAATTTGTGGTCCAGATTTGTGGGGATTCTGCTGCTCTGGACGAGGACCCGAGGGCATTGTACGTACAGTGCACACTTAAAGTGAAAGTAGTAGAACGTGCAAAGGGACATTTCATATGAGCGTTGTTTCAAAAGTTCTGTCGTTTGCTCACCTCACTTTCGCCAGTATTAGAATTATACTGCGGTAAGACACGCAGTAAGAGATTCAATCAGACCCGTTAACAAATACCCCAGAATACATGAAACAGACCTCGTACATATTTGACAATCCCACAGATTGGTTTGGTCTTGGATTTTAAGTAAAGAGTCTATGATTAAATTTGACTATGAAATTCCTGCGGGGAAAATCCGGATGGTAGGTAGCAGCGGTTTCGGATTTCAACGAATTAATTAATTAAGTTGTGCTCAATGAAGAGACTCATCAAAACTATGACAAGCCGTACCGGGTGTAAAGAGTGGGTTGATGACTTATTTGGTCATAAGACATTTAATGAGGTTTTGAAGGAACAAAACCGACGTACCACGTAAAATACGAATACGATTCAAGCAGTTTTGAATGACGTTCTATTCTAACTAGCCATGATCGTGAATCGGAGAAAGTGAAGTGAAATAAATTTAAATTCAAACTCCAATCATTCTCAAATACGTAGGGAGAAAGTCATTTCATTTCATTTGTGGTTACTTGCTGTGGTGCACGTGCACGCTGTGAGAATGAGTAATATCACATTACCCATAATTAATTAACGCTGGCTGTGGATTTATTAAAGGTAATCAAACCTTAGGGTTGAACGACATGATGTTTTGCTCCTTTTTTCACTTGCGTCACAGCCAATCTTCATATTTTAATTTAAGACAAGGGTAATGCTGCTGCTGATTACGTAGAAGCGTTTGTTATTCACATATCTCACGTTTAATTCCCAGTGCAAGCAAGCCAGGAGTTTCATGACCTAGAGCTAGTCTTTTCACATCAGTCCTTTATCTTTGACTTGTTTTGTTTTGACCTCGGTTGGGATTAATTATTGGATGGGTGTGCATGCATACATATGGTGCGAGAACGTATTTGTTTATCATCGTCGACTAGATTGAATGAGATACCATAAAACTGCACATAAAGTTGGAAAACTAACGGGACTGCAATGAATTGGCAAAGAGAAAGTGTACATGGTGGTTCATAACATTCACCTCTACTTCTCTAAAACCAAATCGTATAAATACTGTAGGTAATTTTATACTTACTATGATCAATCTTATTCTACAGTAGCAGGTTGACTTACCCATAATGTCGCTTTTTCTGTTGATGATCGGCAAGACGCTTGATTGAGGAAAATGAGCGGTCGCACACATCACACGTAAGGGCTTCGTCCTCATCTTCTGCAAAATAAAAAATGAACACTAAATATTTTGGGAGCTCTACTTTTTAAGCCAATTTATGCTGCAGAAATGTTCGATATTCTATGCCGACCTTGAAATCTAAATTTGTCAGAATCGATTTAATTCAAGAAAATTGCAATGCCCTTGAAATCTGGAGAACAATCGGAATTTTATATTTAGTAATAATGTGTGTGTAGGACAAACGAAATCGGGGAGGTATCCGTAGGTGTTGCTTTCAATATACGGTATTGTTTGCTCAACCTAATGTACGGCAATCCTACAATCTCTAGGAAAATTGGCACGTAGAAGGGCGTTTGTCCGAGGGACACAGACACACGACGTTAGTTAAGTAAATACCAGCGGAGAGGAACGGGTAGTAAATATTTTATGGCCAAAGTTAGCGTTCAATCCACTTAAATAAAAATGTGACGTGGTCGGAATAAAAGTTTATTGTTCACATGCATATTTTCTCAGTTGGAGAGACGCCGCGCATAATGAAAAGGTTGGACTTTTTATATCTTCAAATTTTGAAGCCACCTAAGTGCAATTTATGTTTTACGTCATGATCAGAGTGCATGATCGGATTCGGACTGGACAGATGCTGTCCATTTAATAAATTAAATGTAATGGACTACACATACAAAGCACACACCGCCGCACAGCTCAGCTCAGCGATCG
>JAQGCB010000029.1:0-45125 GCA_034698835.1 Protaphorura tricampata
GACGTTATGTCAAAAGACCGGGAGAAGAATATTACAATATATATATTATAATAATAAAACTGATCCGCTATACGGAACCATTTTCCTTAAAATCAACCAATCCAAACATAATCTTTTCCTTTTCTTTCATAATTTATTGACAGGTATAGCTGCTTTTCTTTCTAGTATAAATCAGAAAAATGGCAGTTATGCGTTTCTTGCTGATTGTATTGTTGTGAACATCTTTAATTCAAGCAAATTAGGAAGCCTAAAGGAGGCTAAGATTAGGTAGATTTAGACTATATAATGTCGGAGCGGAGATCGGACCGGACTTCAGTTGATTTCACTTCAGTTAATCTGACTTCAGTCGACCAGCACACAACGTCAGTGGAGTCAACTTCAGTCAACCCGAAGTTAACCAACCACTCAACTCAGCTAAGAAGATCTAACAACCCTTGTGAGAGTGAAGTGAGTGAGAAGTCCATCCAATACTTTACTTCGTGCAGTGAGTAAAAGACCTGATACCTTGTGAAAGTTCTACTCTGTGAAGTCAAAGGGTGAAAGTTCTGCATCAGCAAACGGCAGAGAGAGTAGCGAAAGTATGTAAGATTGAATACTTAAGAGGAAATAAATAAGCAATATTGTAAGTCTTTATTAGTTCACTGACTCATTCTCTCGGTACCTCCGGGTACTCGGATTAGCACTTATGTGGCTATACTTGGTTCAGTGACCAAGTGTTACATCAATTGTCCTGCAATCCATTTGGATGCATTCCAAGATCATTTTTGTCATTGAGTCAGGAGGCTCAAAGACTATTATTAGTGAAGAGGCTTCGCGTCTATTATTGGTACATGTGTACTAAATTAGGCAATATCAATTCGCAAATATACCTTAGGTTGAGTTATGTTATAAAAGAAGCAGTGGTAGTAAAATTAGTGGTCGGTTTAAGATCCGCGTCCGACCTACTCGGTTGTAATATTGGCACAATCTACGATGAGTAAAACCTAAATAAACTATTTTGAAACTTCTCTCTCTCTCCGTTGTAATTGAACATTTTATTCCATCACACGAACAAACTCATTCAAGTCAAAGTAAAGCGGCAGAAATAAATGTTTTACAACAGTCAAATTTAAGAACTTAAATTGTTGACTGAACATTTAAAAGAGTTCTCCTGTCAGGGTGTTACAAAATTCCATAAATTCTCCAGACCGACCCAGAGAGACCTTATAAATACTTTGTAGATATGGAGCCCAAGGCAACTCCATTATACTACTGCAGCTCGACAATCAGCTCGAATGTACTTTATAGGCTCCGTCGCAAATGCCTTTAGAAGTGCCCAATGAAATCGTTCTCGATAACTATTTGGGCTGACACATCGTCACTGCAGTTAATATGTAAGTTAAGTGTGCTTAAGTTAGGTAAATTATGTCTTTAGTGATCAAGTGTGACATTAGTCAATTAGTAGACTTAAATCCAGTGTAAGTGAAGTTAAGTAAATTATTATTAACACCAAATTAGTAAAAAACTCATTTAATTTCAGTCATTTCGAGTCATGATATCTATCAAAATTCGCAGTTTCACAATAACGTTCAAAGTTTACTTAAAAAATTGTACTATCCGGAGGGTCAAGGGGTCAATCCAGAGACGACTAAAAGATTACAGACAACCCGAAATATTTCATTGGAAGCCAGGACTGGACAGAAGAGGACAATATCTCAGAAGTATCATCGGACGGACAAGATCGAGGGTCCTTGACCAGACACGAAAACCAGGAGGTACAGACGATATACCATACAAAAAGCTGGAATCTCGGACTGACCAAAAAAAAATTTCTGGACAACCGGAGACGCCAGGAAGGACGATTCAGGAGTCAAAATTACCATAACATAGATGAGACAGGGATTCGTCTAGGCAATCTGGACGCTCATACTACCACTACGCCGTCGAAAGCTGCTCCCGCCGCATCTCAAAATCAGGAAAGTCAATTCTTTTAATACATACAGTAGTACGGATGACTTCGAGATTTGTACATATAGACCAGTCAGACGGGTCGATTTGACCTCACCTCAGAAAAAAGTTATGTAAAGAGGAGTTTCATAGAAAGTCAGGTTCCAGGGTTTGCACAGTCAGGACGAACCACCATAAAGTGCGCTATTCGACTCCCAGTATCCAATCGAAGGGTGACTCATAAATTTAGAGTTACCAGCGATATAAATTGCAATTTTCGACTTGGGTTGGATTTTATGCGTAAATATAAGGTGTCATTAAATTTCGAAAATCAAACAGTCACTATAAAAGATCACACATATCCGTTTAACTTTGCATTTTGAAAAAAGTGCTAGCAATGGAAAAACAAATTCTATCAGGGTTGGTAAACATCAACGATGCTATGGTTAGAATGGCGGAATTTACTAAGTAGAATAGATTAGTAGCACATATTGAATTGTTTCAGGAAGATATGAATATTTCACACCATCTCCAAAATTTTGAACAGAGCCTGCAAATTAATAATGTACCCGAAAGACATTTCTTTAGACTACTAGTTATGAGATTAGGAGAAGATCCGTATTATGAATATCTGAAATGGCGTTGCGGGGATCAAGAGGAAGATCCATACGAAGGAGTGAATTCAGGGGAAATAGTTTTGCCAAAATGTTGGGCGAATGAGAACATTTCGGATTTTTACGATTTGGGATTTAAGCTTAAGGAAAGGTATAGTAAGTTATTAAGAAACGGAAAGTAAATAGAAACTAGGTTTGTGATTGGGAATGCATGGAACAGGTGGGAATAAAAAATTGAGAATCTACACTCACATTTAGTGATAGGTAGTACAGATATTTAGAACAGATGGACTATATTATAGGGACATTAGACGCCTAGAGAGTTTCTTGAGCAATAGAATACAATACCAAAAAATAGGGGGCAACACTGATCGTAGCTTCTCCATACCAGGAAAACCGGGAGGCTAGAACCGAATTTCTTCTGGCTAGGCGATTTTTTGGTTAGATAAGTTAAATAAATTCTTAAAAAAAAGACACATATGCGTTGAGATACGTATGCTTTGCTTTTCGTCAAGGTGACATAACTAGTGCTATTCCATTTGTATCTTGTGTAAAAAATGTCAGCCTAGGTCGTCGTGCAGTTCGCAAAAATCTTTTCGCAAGAGTAGCTGCAACACACTGGTTTTCTGAGAGCAGGACGTGTAGAAATCTTTTAGCTTTGTTCACATTTGAATCAGTTACTCAGTTTACAACACGTTTATAAACTAGAGTCATTTTATGTGAAAAAAAATGACTCAAGTCGCCACAAATCAAGGATCACTTGGCATGTTAGCCGCGCATTTTCCCATAATGCAAGTTTTGACTGGGTATCTCAAGACAAAAAGTTTGGTGACACTCAGTTCAGTTTCATCTTTTTGGAAAAAAGAATCGAGATATTGGTCGAGCCGTGCCGACAAATTCCGGGCATTAGAACACGTGTTGAGGCAACATGGTGCTAGTAATTTGAAATACAATGATATACAAGGAGATTTTGTGTTTCCAAAAAATGATCATGAGACTTTACAACAAGCACTTAAGCATTTGCTGAATAACTGTCCCACGGCTGAAATTCCGACCTCATTTATCAACTTTGTACAACACCACGGACATGGAGTTGTTATTGCGCATCTAAGAACAATCGATGATTGGTTACCAGAGGTGGTGATTCAGGAGCATCCCATCCTAAAATTTGTCAATGATTGGGCTATTTACTGTCCTAATTTCGGGGAATTAAAGCTAGACTTCCGCTTCCGGTCTCAATTACCATCAGGATGTGATCTGCAAGTGTTTATGGCTAAACTTGCTTAGTTCATGCAGAATAAGGTGTCCATTACGTCTGCAGCCTACACTCCGAGGCACAAAAGAAGATATTGGAGCTATAAATAAGTACAAGGCATAACATATTTGTCACCCCGTGGTCTTAGAAGCGTACGTGCAGAAAACCGGATGAAGTATTTTTTGAAGACGGTTGGAGTTCATCCATAGGATTGTAAGGACAACCCTTCCTCTCCAAGTAGGGTATTGAGAAAGGCAAGTGTTTGGCGTCAGCAAGCCAAAGAGTAAAGGTATTTTTAAAACGAATGTTCGAACTTAAAAATGATCACGAGAAATGGAACATAGTGGCCTAGGCCCAAGTAGAACAAGGGACAAATCTGGCAAATATATGTGCCAAAAAATATATTTTTTTCTCTTTCCCTCTTTCATTATCTAAGAGGATTCAAGATTTAAAAAAAATCAACCAAGTCACAGCCAAGATTCAGTGCGTTGTTGGCAGGATTCTCGGAAAGTACTAGAAAACCAAAGGTGTCGGTATCTGGAATTTTGAAAAACCTAGAGGGTCTGATAAGTTGTTTCTGGAAATTTATCCGTTCAACGTGAAAAAGTAAAAAATCACACAAAAAATTGAAGTTGTCAGGTAATAGATATTTTTATTATATCATTCAAGTGATTACAAAATTGAAGTACATATTTTGATTTATAATTGTAATGATTATGATGAATAATGGATAAAACAGAAATTAATATTTGTAATTTATGAATTATAAAAATGAATCATGATAATAGATAAATTTTAATCATAAATAGGTATATCAAAATGTTTACATATTTAAAAAACCAAGTGATTGAAAGTACGTCAGTTTCTGATACAATTGGTCACGAAAATTGTAAAAATCTAAATCGGAAAGTGCAAGGGGAAAGTCTAGCTTGCCTACCATAATGAAGTGTTCAATACACATGAGAGTGTAGTCAGCACACACATTTGAACGATTAGACGTATTTTTAGAAGTCGAATTGTATTTGTTTCTAAAGACCAGGCATGAGCGTAGGTCTTCCCACGAAGGTAAAAATCAAAGGTATCGGCCAATAATTTCATTTCATCTAGGTGGTCGGTTTTAGATCCGCGGCCGACCTTCTCAGTCGTAGAATATTGACTCAGACTACGAAGTGAGTACTAAATAAACTAATTAGAAACTCTTCTCTCTCTCTCTCTCCGTTGTTCATTGTACATTTTATTCAACTCACACACAATCATTCAAGTCAAAGTAAAGACACGCAATTTAAGTCTTTACAGCGAAGTCCAGCTGATAATTATTAAACACTCCTGAAGGAAGGCTAAAAATTATGTAAGCCAATTATGTAAGTAGAACAATAAATACGCAATATTCTTAAGACCGCCTGTTTCATTGACTCATTCCTTGAGTACCCTCGGGTACTCGGGGTAGCATTCTGACACAATACTCGTGCTCAGTGAGCGATTGTGACATCTGAGTTCCTGAATACACAACAACCTGAAAACACATAGAGAAAGATAGATGTTTAACAAAGGAATTGAGTATATATACAGTTGGAGATATTTGTTTTCTTCCGACTAATTGACTTTTAAGCACCTAACACGAGAGGGGTGCTCGTGTCTGAGGTCCTCCGCCGGGCCCAATCACATGATGATAATTTCGAAAGGCGGCGGACGAAATTATTCCATAGCTCACAAGTCACAAGTGTAAAAGCAAAGCATTGACTATGCATAGGCGTAAGGTATTTGTCACGCAACCAGTTCCGTTCCACAAATAGTTGACTTGATCCCAAAGCCCACGTCATGGGTCAGAATAATCAGAGTCAGAAGATCTCTGGTATATAATTAATCCAATTTGACCAAATTAGGACAGGTATCGTATAACATTTGTAATATTGAGTAAGGGTATAAAAGCCCAACAGAATCTATGACTAGTACTTAGTCGGTTTACCATCAACCACTGGCCTGGCTGGGTGCCCATGCCTATCAACGCCAGCCAGGTCGTTCTAACATCATTCGCCGACCAAGTCGGTCCGGGTATTCCTCGGGCCAAGTCAGACTTGTGAGACATCGGTAATGGGCCGCACTGTATGAGTGCAGAGGAATAGAGTGGGAACCGAATGCCCGGGTAATATGTAATGTATAGTATAGGGATAGATATATTTAGGTTCAGATGGAAGAATTTGCCGGTGCAGAGGCGCCGTGTGCAAATTCTGACATCTGACTCATTTGGGAAAACCAAACCAAAATAGCAAACTAATTCGCAAATAGTTTGGAGCCCACACGGTACAAAGTACAGGGTGGCTCCAATTCCTACAATACAAATGGCCTTACATGGCCAGTGGCTAAATTTAGTGTGGATAAATTTAGCAGAGATAGTTTTAGAATTAAGAGGTTAGTTTTAGTTTAATCGGAGAAAAGGAATTGAGGAGGAATGATCAGAACGGATTTTGTGAGAGCGGAGGCAAAGAAGATAAGTAAGGGAAATAAATCAATTGTAATATTCTATCTGTTGTTGTCAATTTATTACTGGGGTCCCTGAAGGGACGGGCTTCCCACGGGAAGTCAGAGGTCGCATGTTTTGTTGTGCTGTTAAGACCACCACAGCAACAAAGAAAACAAGACTAACACCAGTTGACTGAATAAAGAGAACTAGTTCGTGACTTTCGTCACCGTGTTTTATTTCCATCGCACTCACACACTCCGCAAAGTTCACAGTACAGTTTGCTGAATAAACAATCCACCTGTGCACACAATAGTAACCGACGTGTTTTATAAGTAAGACCGGCAAAGGTTTAAGAGTATTAGACGAGTAAAGAACCAAATGCCCGGGTAAAAATAGCAAAAAGGAAAGTTCAAGAAGTACGGACGAATGCTACGAGTCAACAACTACGACAAACGAATAGACCTTATAAATACTTTGCATCCATGGAGCCCAAGGCAACTCCATTATACTACTGCAGGTCGACAATCAGCTCAAATATACTTTATAAGCTCCGTTGCAAAGAGTTAGAAGTTAGAAGTGCCCAATGAAATCGTACCGACAACAATTTGGGCTGACACACTGTCACTGCAGTTAATATGTAAGTTAAGTGTGCTGAAGTTAATCCATCATTCATTTATTTCAATGACTCAACGTTTCTCGACGAATTCATCGTTCCTTTAGTGCCCTCGGGTTCTCGGGGTAGAATCCTGTCACCATACTTGTCTTTAGTGATCAAGTGTGACAGTCAATAAGTAGACTTAAATCCAGTGTCACACATTGAAATGAGTGCAGAAAGGAGTAAGGTTAGTTAGGCCTAGCAAAAGTAATAGTGGACTAGTTGGCACAATTAGACATGTTAGGTCAGGATGACTCATAGCCTATTTCAAGTAGAAATGTATCGTGTGCAAATAATTAGCCAATCACAATTCGCCACCGAGTAGCTTAAGCTGTAGTCTAATATTTCAAACCGTAAATGGTATCAGAGGTACCAAAATTAGAATCCGAAATCTGTATATAATAATCTACTCTAGGGTTAAAAGAGAGAGTTGAGAAGAAGTTCTGTCCAACTCAGATGAATCTCCAACTCATCCAAGGCCTAGTCCCAAGAAGGCTTTGAGCTAGTCTGGAATCAGAAATATCCAACCCATCTGAAGTCAACCCTCTAATACAAACAACTAGGAAGAAGACTGAGATCTTAACCGGCCCGGGTCCTTTATTCCAACCACCTGAGTCCGAGAAGGAAAGGAAAAGAACAGAAGATAAGACTAGACCATCTGGCCACTACTAGGAACTAGTTAATCGCTCTAATTTATTGACCAGGGTGTTGACTACTGTTCTCATCGAGTAAGTTGAAATAAAGGAGCATGCTATGTATTAAATGTTGAGCCCTCTTTCAAGCTATTTATTCGGACGACGCATTCATTCGGACGTGACCGACCTCGAGAGGTCCAGGTCAATTGACTGCCCGAAACGGTGACCTACGAAGTTAACGGGGCAGGTCAGGAGATTCATTCGCTTCGTAACATCCAACGGGAAAAGAGCGTTCCTTGTGCGAACAAAGATTGTAAAAGCCAGCAAATGCAAAGAGGAATAAATTAAATATTGAAAAGGAAGCAATATTTTGACTTGAACAATTATTAGGGGAGGACTTAGGTCCTTCTCCTCCCCGCTCAACAATACTAAATTGTCAGACAACCATTTTGGCTGTCTTCCAAACATAGTTGACTTAGTCCCAAAGCCCACGTCATGGCTTGGAATAAACTGAGTCAGAAGATCTCTGGTCTATAATTAGTCCAACTTGACCGAATTAGGGCAGGGATTGAATAACATTTGTAATATTGAGTAAGGGTATAAAAGAGTGCATCAACCGGCCAGGCTAGTCTAGCATCCACCGACTGAGTCGGTCTGGGTTTTCTATCAGACCCAGACCAAGTCGGAGTCCACATCATTCGACTGAATAAAGAGAGAACTAGTTCTTGACTTCCGTCTCCTGTGTTGTACATTTGATCATACACTTTACAGTGCGGTGTAAAACTCACCTCCACACACAAGTAAAAGTATAGGATCTAATAGTTGCATTTGGAATTTTTAGGAATAGTAACAGCAGTCAAGTTTATCATGTTGTTCTTTTTGCTAGACCATTTATAATCATAACAGATTCTTTGCCAAGTGCATTGTTGCACGCTTCTTCTAAGAACAAACATGAAGAATCTCGATTAAATGAATGGCGAGCAGTAATGGCAGTCTATAACTGTAAACTTTTGCACAGACCAGGCAAATACAATCAGGTAGCAAATTGGTTATCCAGAGATTGTCGTCCTAAGGATGTGCTGGATGATGAGTTGTTGTATGGAACAGAACAATTTATTTCAAATGCAAATTTGAATAATACAGAACATTGTTTAATGATTGAGAATTGTTTAACGACAAGTGAAATAGCTGATTTAGCAGAATTACAGGCAATGGATGCAGAGTGTCAGGAAATTATTAGACTGTTTGATGAAAAAGATGAGAAAATATTCAAACGATATGATATGGTTGATAATGTTTTAGTCAATATGCAGTTAGGGTATCAGAGACCGTATGTACCACAGGTCATGCGAGTCACAATTTTAAAGGAATTCCATCAGAGTCCTGGACTTGGTGGACACATGGGTCTCTCTAAAACGTACGCTAAGATATAACGAAAATTCTTTTGGTTAACTTTAAAGACAGACACTTACAATTTTACATTAGCTTGTGACAGTTGTACAAAAATTAAACGTCATTATGGAAAAATACCGGGAAAACGAGGAGCTATGCAGATTCCAAATTATCCTACACAAATTTGGGCTTGTGATTTAATAGGACCATTTAACTCATCAACTAAAAATAATCTTTATATTATCAATGCTATTTGTTTACTTAGTAAATGGGCAATTTGGGAAGCTATACCAAATTGTACGGCTCAGACAGTTGCGAAATTTTACCTAAAAGTAAAATTTTCTTCCATTTTGGAATGCCGGATGAAATTTTCTTGGATAATGGCCCGCAGTTTATTCAGAACTCTTGCATAGTCATGCGAAATTATTTCAAGTTCGTATACGGCATACAAGCATGTACAATTCAAGGTCAAATGCTACTGTTGAACGTAATAATCAAACTATACCTTATATGATGTAGCATTATGTTGAGGAATCGCATGGAACTTGGGATAAACACCTGGAAGCTCTAAATTTTGCATATAATGTAGCACCACATCGACATTTAGTCAATCATTCACCGTATGAAATTTTATTTGCTAGACAGCCAAAATTTCCGAACGAGTTCAAGTTAGATACTGAGATTGAACATCATCCTTATGAAATAATTGAAAAGAATAGTTTACAAAATATTTGGGATCTAGTTAAAACTTCCATTAAGCATCAACAAGAATCGAGTCAGCAATGTAATAGTCAAGGTCAAATGGATGTGAGCTATAACATAGGAGAAATAGTGCGTTTACATTTCCTAAGGAATTAAAAGCAATACCAAACGTGTCACTTAAATGGACACCTTATTATTTTGGGGAGTACAAAATTATTAAGAAATGTAGTGATTTAACTTACATGGTACAAGATACTACAACAAAAAGGACTTTCATGTCACATGTTAAGCGGATACATCCAATTAAACATTTTCATATACAAACTAAAGATGATGATTTTATTGAAATATGTTTAACACGAGAGCAACTTATTGAGGATTTGACTCATATCAATGAAATCATTCAATTCTTATCAAAAATTGATATTACTAAAGTCAAAAAACCAATTAAAGAAAATGCATTCAGTCAAATTGTTGGCGAGTTAACATAATATATACACACTTTCGTTATCACATAGGCAACAACGAAACGGATTTGATTTACGGACAAATGTATTGTATTTACATTTATGTTTCGATGAAAATATTCTAAACACATGAATTAATACAAATAAAGAATCCAAAGAAATGCAAATTAGTGACGCTAAGAGTAGCAAACGACGTAATGCTTGGAAACATTCTTGATTTAATCAAGAAACATCCAGCAGTACATTTTATTATTACAGCAGGGATGCCTGCACATTTTATTTATAAGATAGTTTTAGCACTTGTCACGACCCCAAATTGGAGTCGTGCCACGAAGCCAAATTAAGAGACAAAGAACACACAAAGTCTCAAAGTCTAAGGTTCGTATTTAGATCATCCAGGTTTGTGCCAAGAAAGACCTACACAAATTCTCTAATTTAGACCCACGGTTTTATGTTATCATATGAGAATACACATAATAAAGCCGGGGGAATTTGGCAAGCAGAAAAACTGAGTTAGTATATAGTAGACCTGGACCCCAGGTCGAGGATCCCAGACCATCGGTGATCTAGTGCACAACAACTTGCACTCAAAGTCCTGCACAACACGTTCGCGAATAAAGAGGCTCAGTCAAACCGTGGAAGTGTTAGTTAGTAGGAAAGTCTTCTAGTGTTAAGAGTAGTGAATGTGGAGTGGCTGTGTAGTATTTTTAGTCTAGGTTAGTTGAAGACAACCAATGCAATACCAATACAATGTAAGATAGCAAGTACGAGGAATAAAACCAACTCGACAACGAGGTTTCCAACGTACAGGGTGTACAATAACTAACTGTGTTGTGACCATTATTCTCACTGACTCATTCTCTGGGTACCTTCGGGTACTCGGGGTAGTACCTATGTCGCTATACTTGGGCTCAGTGACCAAGTGTGACAGCACTAATGTTAAATACGATGCTTTTGATTATTTTATGTGGTTTTAGCAATTTTGCCTTGTAGCACGAGTAATGAAGAATTATATAAAATAATGAAAACGTATACTTTAGAATTATTAGCATATGCTAGAAAGAAATGGAATGGTCATATACCAGATGATTTGATAGATGTTCCTGAAATATCGGGCATGATAATGGACGAAAATGACGATGACGACTTCCCTGATCCTAAAATCCCAATTAATCCTTTGCGACGATCACAGCGAAATAAACGCAAACCGGAATGGTTTAATGACTATGTGATGAACTAATTTTAGTCAAAACAATGTCGCATCCTTCCCATAAATCCCACAGTTGTCAGAACTTGTAAACTAATATGTGCGACTCTCAGCAGAACCGTGTGGATCGCAATATTGCTTATGGTGATTCTTTCTTTTGGAGTTCAAACGGCACCTCATAACACAGCCAAGATGATAGCTGAGAAGAAAACAGCAGAAGATTTAAACCAGCAAAAGCGTCAGATGGATATATCCTATAAGTGCTCATATGATCGAACAACAACCGCGGTAATACGTGGTTATATTCATTTGTCTGCCTTAAAGGGGAGAAGTTTGTGAGACATCGGTCTTGGACCGCACTGTATAGGTACGGAGGAATAGAGTGAAAACCGAATGCCGAGGTGAAGTGTAGAGTATAGCATAGGGATAGTTATATTTGGGTTCAGACGCAAGAATTTGCCGGTGCTGAGGCGCCGTGTGCAAATTCTTACATGTGACTCATTGGGAAAACCAAACCAAAATAGTAATAATATTTGCAAATCATTTGGATCCCACACGGTACAAAGTACAGGGTGGCTACAATTTCAGGAATACAAATGGCCTTACATGGCCAGTGACAAACTAGTATGAGTAAATTTAGCACAGACAGTTTTAGAATTAAGGAGATAGTTAGTTCTTAGTTTAATCGGTGTCATGCAATCCATTTGGATGCATTCCAGGATTATTTTGTCTGTCGCTTGACTCAGGTTTATTTTGAGTCAAGACGCTCAACGACTATTATTAGTCAAGAGGCTCCACGACTATTATTACTACCCAAATTAGGCGAATGGATATGCAATATGCCTTATGATGAGTCAGGTTATAAAAGAGGCAGGAGTAGTTGAATTCGTGGTCGGTTTTAGATCCGCGGCCGACCTACTCAGTTGTAGAACATTGGCTCAGTCTACAAACTAAGTACTAAATAAAACCAATTGGAAACTCTTAACTCCTCTCTCTCTCTCTCTCTCTCTCTGTTGTTGATTATTCCATCACCACACAAAACACTCATATAAACCAATGTTTTACAATCAGTAGGAAAGAATTGAAGAGGAAAGACCGGGAGCAGATTTGTAAGAACGGAGACAGAGGAGTCCCGGTGACGAAGCATTATTAAACATAAATTATGGTACTTGACCAAACCTCTCATCTGAGAGGAGACGGTCAAATCTGCAAGGATCAAGGGTCAGAGAATACCACGCCCAAGGTCTTAGCAAGCGTCAAGGGAAGAAAAAAAGAATAAGAACACTAACAAGACGATAGGCTTAGGCCTCGAGCTAGACCTAGGGAATATATCAGTTTAGGAGCTTGAAGAGATGTAAAAGTGAATGTGAGTGAATAAAATCGTGAAAGTAAAGTGAAGTCGTACGGTGAAAGAGAATAAACCGTTCAACCAAAGCGGCTTAACGAGTTAAAGCTACACAAAAGACTATTACTTAGTCACACATATGGGACCGAAGTTTAGAGGAAACCTATCAATGAAGGAAAATGTACATGGATTGTCGCGCAAATGCCAGATTTTACTAGATTTCCGTTAAAACAGTAACGTTGGGATTATTATAAAATTGTTAGGAAGACATCTAATTCATATTCTTGGACAGGGACGGATGAACGCAAATTTGCAGGTCCCCTCCTCCTTCACACAGTCATATTGTACTGGAGAACGAGAAGGAACCGTACTCAGGGTGACTGAACTTCTTTTTGCAGGTCGAACGCAGTGTCATAGACGAAACTACGCTGCTCAACCATGTTTTATTTCGGAATTATCTAAAAGATGCATTAAGGTCAATATAGTCTACCCTTCGCTGACACAACCTCGACCCAAGTAGGGAGAAGGTGTAATTTGGGATCGGTGAGTCTTTCAGCTAATTATGGCGCCACAACTTCAGCTCAATAATGAACCGGTAAAATAAAATATTATTCGTAAATGTAAGGAGCCTAGCTTGCTGACCCCAACTGCGACAAGGATTTCCGTAATGCGTTGACACAGTGTCCATTTTATAATAAAATGCACAATAATGCTCTGGGTGTATATATAAGTTCTTACAATTTGTTGGAAGTATTATTCGCAATAAAATTTTAGTTTCCACCGCGCCATTCTTTGTTAGGGTCATTCCATGTCTCCATCTGATTGAATTGTGCATTTTCATCATTCTCCTCATAGAAGTCTGCAATTCTTGGACGAACTTTGTCATTATATGGCGTTGGCATATTCTCAATCAAATCATGACGTGACGGTAAGCGATTCCGAACAGGCACTGGTGGTGCTCCAGGAACTGAACTATTTCTGCGCTTGTTGATATCTAAATTACAAGATTCGTAACATTTTCTGTATTCGTAATTCATATCCTCACTTCGTTGGAATTGTAATTGTACAGAATCAGAATCTCACCTGTCATTGCAGAATTCCTCCTGGACAAATTAGTACTTGGGTGACCAGCAACCAGTAAATGTGTATTCGTCGGTGGTAATAATCTTATAGGACCACCCGGTATTAGGCCTAATGGTAAAGTTGGGGCCAAAGCCAAAGTTGGATGTGTTGCTCGCCAATAATTCTCTAAATACTCTGCCAAATGATCGCATGCTTCTTCTAGCTGATTTTCTTCCAATATAACGTCGAACATTTCTGGTAAACACTGGGCTAATTTCTCTGCAGCAACCATTTGAACGCTCAGATTTCTGGATTGGGATTTTCCCCGTGATTTTATAAGGCGTTGGAGGACCTAGGTCAAATTAATGTCAAAAATTACATTTTGTTGCGTTTTTATACTAAGATTTTTTTTTCAATTATTACTTTAGGCGATGAAACTTTCAGGTACACAACAATTGGAGCCAAAGATGTTTTGACCAATTGTGATGGATGATTGACTGTGTCACAGTCTAAAATTACTAGCTGTAAATTCCTTGCTAATTCAAATATTCTTTCAATCTCAGTTTGGACTTCGACTAGGCAGGTTGACTTTGAGTTTGATCGTTCCATTATTGCATTTTTCTTCATGGGATTATTAAGTAATGATCTTTTGGCCAGTGAAATGTCCGAAGTCACACGCGTAATAATGATTCTGTACAAGAAATAAATACACAAATCTAGATCGTAGTTGTCTGTATTGTGTATTATACAAATAAGTTTCCCAAATTCGTGGTACGGTAAATTCTTACCTTCCTTCGAATCTGTGTTTAAGAAAATCAAACAAAGCCTTTTGCATCATGTCTGTGACTTGATAGCCTTTGAGTGACGGACCAACTAGAACCACTGGTCTCATTGAAGGCACAACATCATAGGGTGGAGTTGTTTCAACTTTCTTAAAAAATGGTTTCCGTTTTTCTTTCATAGTCGTTGGTTTTAATGAGTCAGAGTCTTCAGCTGCCTCAGCTGCATAATGTTCTGAAAAATGAATTCAACTATGTAAAAAGTGAATCACATTGATCCCTGGGTATAGTAATACCCAACATTGATCCCCTATGACATGACCAACTGTCCGAGACAACCAGTACATATGGTGTTTTGCCTTCTAAATAACTTTAACTCGAAAGCACTCATGTCAGACCATTGCACCGGGAAGTCATTAATTGTACTTTTATCGGGTGTTTCGTATAATATAATTTAGCGAGCATTTGCGGAAAGGGAGAGAATGAAATAAATAAATTCAAATCATTTCAGAAAAGTTTACAAAGACGTTCATTTTATAGGTGAGAAATTAATTTAAGTCGAGATTATATTATTCAGGTACACAATTCGGGTGAACAGAAGGTGGGAACGCGTCAGTCCTCAAAAAATTGAATTATATTTACCCAGATTGCTAGATGAGGAAGTCTTTGAGCTGTAGAGTTTTGGATTATGAGTTTGAGACTGTAATTGTCTTAAATTTTCTAATTTGACAGGTGATGGTATGAATCCAACTTCTCCAGACTCATCCACGCGTCGACCAATCCACCAATTATTGTCATATTTTTCCTAAAATCATTGGATTCACAGTTAAATTTCTTTTAATTTTTAGCAAAAAAAAGTGACTTACAGTGTCATTAACTTTTACCTTAATGTGCAAATATTCTCTCATGCCGAATGAAATAGCACTGCCGTGTACCTAAAATTTCGTTTCCGTAATTCATTAAAATTATATCGTCTCCGCAATGTTCGCCCATAAAATCTTAACAAACAGTGATTCAGATACTTACCGGCGAATCATCGTCCAATGACCCATCATAAGTCACATTAGTCCGTACAGCGAACGCTACTGGTTTTGTCTACAAATATTTTAAGTGTAACATTATCACCAAATTAGAATTTAGAATGTAAAAACTGGCAGTTGACATTTCCACATAAAAAATCCGATTATATTGCATTCCAAGCACATAAAGTCCAATACCTTAGCTTTTTCCAGTTGTAAAATAGCATGACGCTCGGTTTCACGTCTGAGAACTTCTCTTTCTTCGTCTAATGATAAGTCAGAGGATTGCTGTGAGTACGAAGAGTCCACTGAACTCTGGAAAATATACATAATACATACATAAGAATTAATTCAGGCATTGCTTATTGAATACAGGGTATTTACAGGACTTCAACCTACACGTCAAAATTTTAAGCTTTCCACTGGTTCAGAATTTAGAATTTGGAAAATGAGAAATACACGCCAGTACTTCCACCATCGAAGGCAGGACTCTTTATCTTTGTAATACACAAATCGTATTTTATGAATGCAAAATGAAAAGGTCTATGGCATGGGTTTGGACTAATTGTGATTTTACTGTTTACACAATTTTTAACACAATCTGTTTAATTATTTATGATCATTTGTGTAAAAGTTACATACAAATAAGAATTTTGCAGTTATAGTGTTCAATAATTAGTTTCGGGCCGAGACAATGTAAGGAACCCTAATCTTTACTTTGGATTGAAACGATTGTTATCTGATATTACCTTGCGTAAATGTGTACGTTTCACAAAACATATAATCGGAGTAGATTGCGAATAACCCCCGTCAGAATTGACTGGATTTTGGATGTTGTAACCCTTGACCTCCTGAACAACTATTGTGAAGGAACCATCCCGAAAATCCTAGCCGTTTCGGAGTTGCTAATACACAGGGGGCATGGGGGCCCCAAACTGAGCATTTAGGCCTCCTCCATGCCCACCTGTGTATTAATATCTCCGAAACGGTTAGGAATTTCTGGATGGTTCCTTCACAAAAGTTGTTCAGGAGGTCAAGGGCTGCAACATATCCAAAAATCAGCCAATTCTGACGGGGGGTTATTCGCCATGCACTTCCTGTGGTATTCTTTTACACTTACGTTACGATTGCTCAGTTTAAGAAAAAATTTTGGACAGCATTACAGGATAATGGCTAATGTGATATGAGACATTTACACTGCATGGTCAGGGTCGGGTTTAATTCCAACCATCCACCATATGGGTCCATCAAAATATTCCATGCCTTCGGTCAAATACTTCCTATTACAATACAATACAAGTATACTCTGCTCAGTATGCGGTAATATCATCTGGTTAATATTTATCTTTTCGCCCATAACCCATAACAAAAATCTACGTTGCCGTTCAAGCCGTTGTTCTTGTTGTTCCGACGAATAAATATAATTGATGCTAATTTTAATTGAAACCAATCATAATTGAGAAACTTAATTATACGGTGGACTCTCTATATACCGAACTCGGAAAATGCACTATATAATGTGTCCAATAAAGAGAAAGTTTAATATACAGAAAGTGGAATAACAAATAAGTGTATGCAAAGGGTGTTCTTGCGTTCCTGACACTCTGGTCAGTATAGAGAGGTGTACGATATAGGGGAGGTTGATATATAGAGATTCCACTGTATTCCTTTTAGTATGTTCTGTGCTGTACATTGCATTCGAACGTAAACTATATTGACTTTAGTCTCAAGTCTCAATGCGAAGCATTCGGTTCGTAATTAATGAGTAGAGGGACGTCGGCATTCCCGACGATTGAGATTTCTTAACATTCAGCTCAATCGTAGTGACTTAACAGCTAGTTTAGATTTATCAGATTCCTCTCTGAGAAAAATACGTCACACTTAACAATGCCCTGCCCAGAGAGCCAGTTTTTTGTAAAAATCCATGCAATCCTTGGCTTATTTATTTAAAATTAAAATGATTATGATCTGAATTAAAACCGGTTTCTTCGTTAGTGTTTTGAAAAAAATATGCGAACTTTTTACATATACAATGTTATGATCCGAAAGTTTTACCTTCCGTCGTGCCTGGTGTATCCCCAAAGGTTTATTTGGCCCACGACGACTGCTGCTCACTCCACGGTGATGATGATGGTGACGAGTTGACATAATTTAGTAAAAGAACGAGTAACTACGGCTTTTCCAAAGTATTTTGTTTTCAAATTCTAAAGATCTGTACAACGTATTTACATGCACTTTTCTGATTATTACTAAACTATTCTAAAAACTTTTGAAAATTATGTACAACAATTTCCGTATTGGATATTTCTTGGACTCAATTTGCATTGCAGCCGGATTCGGAAGTCTGAACGGTTGGTTTCTCGAATGTTTAGAAAAATCAGAAAGACCTTATAACTTTCTTGGCAGACCTCCACAGGTTTGTGCCAGATGTGTTAGGAAGTTAAAAATAAAACGAGAAGGGGGGTTTTCTTGTGTACAGTACCACATGAATGCCCGCATGGTATGGTAATGGAGATTAGACGCAATTCGAAAACCGGGATTTATTTATTTAAATGCAGTGCAGTGCAGTGCAAATGCTACTTCTTGTACCATACATTCCATGCGAACGTAGTTCAATACTAATAACATATGACTCATAATTTAAGCGTATGAATCAGAGCATGATAGTAGTGAGAGATTTTATGATTTTTTTAAATTAATCCTTCAACCCAGAGAATATTTTAAGCTCAATTAATAATTAGTTGAGTTTAGTCTTAAATACTTGGTTAATTTTCACGATAAGCAAGAGCCATTGTCAAACATGGACTTGTACTTTATGACTTGCAGTGCAGTTGTAGTAATTTTCATTACTACAAATCACAAGCTACTCTGCTGGATGAAACGTCTCTCTATTATTAAATTAGTCAAAAAATTCGTCAACAATAGAAGTACAGATAAAATACAAATTAATGCCTTGTCATCCAATGGAATCGCATCCTTTCCATCGCGAAATGATGACACTGCTTGTACCACTATACAACTCTCTGAAATTGATTACCTATTATTAATGCATGCTGTTTTCTTTCCCGTTTATTTTTTCGAAATCTAGTATCGAGTATGTACACCTACAGATACTTTAAGGGAGACAGATCTAATTACAATTAAATATTGTTAGGTTCATTAAAATAAAATTGTATTTAAAATCAAGCTGAATATTCCCATGTTGTTTACATAAAATGTACCAGAATATCTTATTGATTTATTTCTAGAGTGCAAGTGACGTGACTGAAATTAAAATTGCTAGTAAAATAAAATCAAGGTCTAGGAAATAAGTCTGAATTTATATTTTGATAATTCATAAAATAATGTAAGGAACTCCTTTCGCCTAATAAGGGCATTAATCAGAACACAGAAAACAGCAATGCGTTAAGAAATGGTAACTTCTCACTAAAGTATAACAAGTAAAATAATACAGTGACTGTCGTCGTTCTATCAATTTTACATTTATTACACAATATTTTGAAGAAAATATGTTAAAAATAAAGTAATTAATTTTAATACAATAAATAATGTTTGAAATTTAATAGCAGAGCGTTTCCGGACATTCCACAGGGATTTTTCTGCACTCGATCGTAACTTATTAGCAAACTTTCGTGCAAATTTTCAGGGGAGTTTGTACGAAGATCATACTGAAACAAATTGAAAATACTTTTAATAATCCAACACTTTTAATACAAGAATTTATTAATTATACCTCACTAAAATCCTTATAGAAATCCCTCAAGAATTCTAGACTAGAATCCTTATAATTATGAAATCGGGCACGGTTCCCATGAATCACAGCCGCCCCATTTTTCTTTGCGTCCTTGCATTCGCAACCACCTCCTGGGTAGTCACATTTACAATGCTGAGCCCGGAAATTGTACGCACACGTCAGTTCATATAAATATTCTGGAGAGGGTATCAAATATTTTGAAATTATTTACGTCAAAAATATATGTATACAATGTATTTCACATAACGCAACGCACGCGAATTTACCTGGATAAAAATGGAACAATACATTCAGAATATCTTGATCCGCCCACATCAGGTCATTGCCGTAAGTTTCTAGAATAGTTGCTGATCGTTCTTCCAACCCAATCGTCCGCATCCTCGTCAAGTTCATTAGCATAATGCCGGCGTTCAGACCTAAGGGGTTTACATTGGGTACAAATTTTACCAAAATTTCTTCCAAAAATCAAAATCCAGTTTCGTTCATACCTCTTTGGCCATAGTACGGAATCTTGGACTCAATATTGTACCAGCCATCCCCAGGTAGCTCATGCTCTGGAGCCATGGCCGCTAATTGCTGAGAATTCATTAATGAAAATTGATCCCACAGATGTGCCAAATCAGACACGAAATACACATCTGTGTCAATGTACATGAGGGAGTCCACGTGTTTGAACATTGACTGTAGTGTACAAAAAAATAAATCATGTCAGTAATTGTTCAGTTTTTACATTCAAGTTTTTGACTCACTGGAAAGAAAAGCCTTTGCGAGGAGCAAGGAAGCCACATTCGCCTCCAGACTCGACGATTTTTTATTGGAAACCAACTCGCATATACTTCGTACTCAACGTCCACACCGATTGCTTTCGCAGCAAGCCTTAACTCCTCAATCTATTTTTTAATTAATTATTTTAGTAAAAATTAATATTCAAAGGTCAATCTTGAAACTTTTGGCAAACCTCTTGGGAAAACTTTAATTGTGATCTCCTGTCAGCTACAGCAATTATGTTTACTTGGACATGTTTACTAAAAATAATTGCAGACTTGAGCATCGTGAGTGCTTCATCCATTCGACCTTTGCAGGAGACTACGGCCAGGGTCACCGTTTTTCTATTGTCTGCTTTTGACCTATAAATTATAACAATGAGAATGAGTCATCCGAGTTTTACATGGAAAAGCTGGTGCGAAAAAAATACTGACTCCGAATTCGGATTATCCGATTTCCTCCGATGACTTCGATAAACTACCCCAGGCCAGGGTACATCATCTATAAAATCTTCCTCGTCTAAAAGAAAATATGCACTGATTAAGAGACCCGCGATTATCCAGCAAATTGTAGCTTTGACTAAAAATTGTCGTGTGAAGAAACTCCGTTTCACCATACGCAGTTGGACCGTAAGTCTTCGCCTAAAAACAGAACTCGTATTATATTTGGTTTTGACAACAACGCCTCAATCCATTAAATATTTTACATGCATTTTTCAGCTTTTTCTGTATAGTTGGCTGTAGTTCTGGTAATTTTACGTTGCACAGTGGAACCTCTGTATATCAACCTCCCATATATCGTACACCTCTCTCAGGAACGCAATAACTCCCTTTGTATTCACTTCTTTGTTATTCCACTTTCTGTACATTAAACTTTCTCTTCATTGGACACATTTTGGTACATTTTTCGAGTTCGGTATATAGAGAGTCCACTGTAACGAAAAACTGAATGCACTGTGTGACACAAATTCTTTCGTACCATGCCAAATAGCAAATTAAGTTTTAGCCACAAAAAATTAGAGTGTCAAGGCAGATTTTTCTTCGCCATTTCTTCTCTTTGGGCAGCCGGTATATTAAGAACTTTAACTGCCTAAAGTGTATGTGCTAAATGTTTCGGTTAAAATTTACAAATAACGCAGAATACCACAAAAGTGTATACAGTACAAAAGTAATACAGTGCGTTTAACAGTGAATCAGGTTTGGGTTATCTTTTGTTTGATTAATAAACGTGAAGAGATAAAGCATTTTCACTTGGAAAGAATTGGCATCATGAAATGAGATAAAAGAGTTAGTCACCTCCTGTCTCCTGTGGCTGCAACGATTAACATTGCGAAGTAGCGGATAATGGCGCACATATGGTTTCGTGAGTTTGCTGGATTACAGTTTATGAGAAATATGAGAATTAGATATTAGATAATCGATAGAACCGGCAACAATTACAACTAAATGTGCCTTACCCGATTGGTCACCAAATCCTAATTTTTTCCTACTCCGACCCTTTTTAATTTTCCGACAGCCCATTGTCCGGAAGTAACAATACTTGCGCTTTTGACGAATGATATTCGTATTTTATTCATTCATTGAAGTAGCAATCCACAACTTAGCATATTTAAAAACCATCTTCGTATTCATTTCTTGTTTTTAGTAATTAAATTTTTTTGCAATTTTGAACACAATTTTTTGTAATCCAATCCACGCAAAGTATAGAATGTCTATCTACATATTTTTGGTAGTGGAATTAAATGTTAGGGTTTATGGTTTATGCACCAAAAAATCGCTTATTCAGCATGATTTCAACTAAATAATGCTTAAAATTTGACAGGAGATTTTCGCCTTTCATTCCACATGGTTTCTTCTCCACTCGTTTGTAGCTCAACAGCAATTTCTCATACAAAGTCTCCGGTTTATTTGATGCGAGGTTGTACTGAAAATTAGTTAAAAAATTTTTCGATCAGTCATTGTTCTTTATTACACAAAAATTAACTAAAGATGCACTTTTCGGCTTCTGTAATTTCAATTGACCAATTAGCCAGCGAATGTAGTATTCCTCTGTGGTACTTTAATTTTAATTCGGTTGAAATTAATTACCTGGTGAAAATCGCCATAAAAATCTCTCAGGAATTCCAGAGAAGAGTTGACGTAATACCGGAAGCGTTGTCGGTTCCCGTGTATAATGGATGCTCCATGTGGTTTCACGCTCTTGCACGCACAACCCCCTCCAGGATAATCACATAAACAGTGTTGACCCCGGAAATTGTACATACAGTCCATTTCAAGTAAATATTCTGTAGACATAGAAAAAGAGAAAAATTTTACCTCTGATCTCTTTTGTCCAAATTGACATCACCCTATTATTATTACACGAATACCTCTTAAACTTACCTGGATAGAAATGAAACAACACATTCAGAATGTCTTGATCTGGGATCATACTAAGCTGATTGTAGTAAGTTTCTAAAATGGACGCCGCAATGTTCTCAATCCCAACGTCCCGCATTCTTGTCAAGTTCATTAGTATAATTCCAGCATTCAGTCCTATGGAAGTCAAATAGTATATTGTTTCATAAGACTGCTCCTATTTTCTAAATTATAATTTATAATTATACTGCGAATCCAAATCTAGGATCAATACCTCTTGGTCCGTAGTAAGGAGTCTTAGAGTGAAGGTTGTACCAACCGTCACCAGGGAGCTCATGCTCAGCAACCATGGCCGCCAATTGCTGAGAATCCATCATTTTGAAAAAACCCCACAAATGTGCCAAATCTGATACAAAATAAACGTCTGGGTCAATGTATATGACATTATCGAGATGTGGAAACATGGTCTAAAACAAACAAGAAAATTAGTTTGATTTGCCTTGTCATTGCCATTCATGCCATTCTGAAATTTTGACGAACGACGACTCACCGGAAAGAATAATTTCTGGAAGGAGCAAGGATGCCTGACGGAAGTCCAGAGTTTGTGATTCTTCATGGGAAACCAAGCTGCATATACTTCATACTCAACATCAAATCCAATCACTTGAGCTGTTTTCCTTAGCTGATCGATCTGATTTTTTTAAAAAAAATATTATTTTAAAAAATTTAAACGTGAGTTGAGTTGTGTTAGTGAGTAGATTGTTATGTTACCTCATGGTAAAATCTAAACTGGGATTTTCTATCCGTAACGGCAATGATGTTCACTCGCTCAACATGCTTGCTGAATATAATTGCAGACTTGATCATCGTTAGTGCTTCTTGTATACCTTCGCAAGCAACAACAGCAAGGTTCACAATTCTTCCAACCTTTCCGCCGGGCCTTTAACAAAATAGTTGTTTTTCAGTTTTTTCAAAATTAAAACGGTGACATATTTTCTGACTAACAATAAGTAATAACATACGATTTGGGAACCGTGTTCGAAATATCGTTTGTTTTCGTATTCGTGACCTTCACTTCCGGTTTGCTATCATCATCAGAACTTCGATAAACCAGTCCAGGCCAGGGGTTATCATCATTATCATCCTCAACGTTTTCGTCATTCTCAGACCGAAGTATGTAACCTCCAATCATGAGACCGATTACCGTCGAAAATATTGTAGCCCTGACCAGAAATCGTCTCGTGAGGATACTTCGTTTCAGCCCACGGAGTTGCATCATCAAACTGTGCCTTTAAAAAACAAAACATTTTGATTAATTCAAACCAATAATATTTTTTAGTCCCCGTTAGAAATTATTTCGGATTTCCAAGCAAGTCCGCCTGGTTTCATGCGTTCATTGAGTGTCACACACTCCCGACACACCTTCGCACGTGTTGTAAAAAAGTCAAAGTCGATATTTTGTACTACTGATACCTAATTTTAAAAAATAAGGATGAATGTGAATCGTGAATGTGACTTACTTTTTAATATTTTTGGCAAATCTTCGCCTGAAGGATTTTACGTCCTGGTTGAATTGCGAGAACATAATGTTCGTTCAGTTTGGAATTTGTCACACGTTACTGTTAACTTCGTGTTGAGCCAGATGCCCGTACGTGAGACTCGATTCGAAATTCGAATGCACAATTTTATCAAAATTTTCGAAAAGATTTTCAAAAATATTGAAATCTACACGAATTAATTTGTCGTTTGTAATTTGTTGTTTCCAAATTGTTGGAATTCAAATAAGAAGACACTTCAAATGCAATGGCGCCAATCTGTCCTACGCATGTGCAAATTTTAAAAGTGATGCGCCGAAACGCCGCCATGTGTGCGAAAGCGACAGCGACGCCATGGCAGTAAATCGAAGCAGTTCGATAAGAATCGATCTCAGGTACTCACAAGGGAAAGTCGTGACCTGGTCAGATCAGCCCCTAGGTCATTGTTTTAGGGTGACCTCCATGTATTTGGTCAAAAATTTTGTCAAAAAATTTAGACCGTTCAAAATAATTTGTTTTGAAATTTAGTCCCATATACACAAAGCTGGAGAGGAAGTCTGTAACTGTTTCCCTAGACCGTATGGCACGACAAAAATATGTATTTTGAAAAGTTTCCATTTTTATTTTCATTTACAAAAGAAAAACAAAAGTTTTGACCAAACCCCACTCAGGGGACGCCGCCAGGACAGGACAGGGTACCCTAAAAAACTATGATATGTCTAGGTCCTTTTGGGATCATCAGGTCACGAACGGGTATCCATTGTAAGTAGTAGTAGAGTGGAGTCTTCCGCAGTGTAATTTGTAAGGTGCGATGCGATGTCAGCCCGAACGACCATTCTGTTAGGGCCGCCATTGCTCATTGCACCTTACACTTCTATACATTGCGTTGTTGCTGATTGATTGCTTTACATTCCAGACACATTTGATAAACCAGGAAAGTCGGATTTTGCAGACTTTTTTTAGTACTGTCTACAATCAATCCTGCTAAATTTGAAACTATAATAGTCGTTTTTTACTTTTACCTGGCTGACTCTGCACTGCACAATTTCAATTGAAGAATTCTAAAATCACTTTTCAGAAACGAAACTTTCTATGAATGGAAAAAAATAATCTACTAACACATATATTTCAAAACGGAGATAACAGTGTTATTTTTAGTAATTTATGGATATTTTTGCATAATCTACCTAAAACACAATCTGTAGAACATTTTTCAACTAATTTTCATCTTGAACCAGTTTTATCCGATGAAAATTGTGGTTACAAAATTTATTACCAAAGCGTAGAAATTGCAAATTATCAATTGAAATCAACAAGTCAGTATTTGTCTTCACATTTTAAATCATATTTATTCAAATTGGAATCAATATCACTTCATCTGGACAAAAATACAACATGAGTACATGTATGGATGTATGCAGCCGAACACATAATAAATCTAAATGAGCAATTAATTTCTTCATTCTTCTAAACTACTGTACTGTACTTAATAAATGGATTTTGCACAGTTCCCACACTAAGACGATTTTGATAATAAGAATCAACTAAATATTTATATTTTCTAATCACTTTTGCTAAGGTTGAAGTTGAAGTCTATATTCCAGTACTATATAGTCAATTTGTAGGAAATTTTATCTTCCCAGAATTTTTGGAATCCCTAAAGTTTTAAGTCTTTTACTTTGAGTCTCCAAATGGCTTGATTGTAAGGTGATCCCAAATATGCAAACTCTCGGTTCTCGTCAATAGATATCTCGCTGATGTGTGTGATCTGCGTTTTAAAAAAAATGACTTACTCCAAATATTTTAAAATAGATTCATTTTGAAAATTAGTTCAAGCTCCAACAACCGGTGCCCACAAAGTGTAACCTTTACCAAAACGAATACCAAGCAAATTACATTAGTTCGTTCTAAAGGTCGGTCGAACAAACGTCGAAATAAAAATCAGGTATAATATTAACTTTGAAAAAATTATTTCAGTTTCATAGATCTGGCTGGAAAATTTTGTTAAGAAAAGTACATGCCTTAGTCGGGAGCCTGCGCTTGGTGTGACATATGAAACTTGTGAAACTATAAGTTGTTATTCTTCAGATATTGTGGTTTTGAAAATCTAATCTAATTTAAATAAATTGAATAACGTTATTGATACCTCTGACTTCGTGCTATGTAGACTCCCAATAATTTCTCCGTCTTCATTCAAGTGCACAATGATAGCGTGTTTGGCCGCTAAACCCGCAAATGGCTCCAAGTGATTAATCTAAATTGGGCAAATTAATGAAAGTGTTAGTGATTTATGGTGATCTCAGCTCACAAATTAAATATTCAGTATTGATAAAAATCAATGCATGTTCATTTACATAGTATGCGGCTTTTCCTGCAAATTCATTTGGAAATATTGAATCTACAAATCCAAAGGCGATTTGTACGATGCTCATAATTCTCAATATGAATTTTCGGAAGTAAGGGTATGGACCTAATGATGCTGCAGGAGATGGATGCTAAAATTAAACCAAACAATTTCATTAGTGAATTTTGAAAATAAAAATGTTTTTCTTTTTTTAAATAATCACTTACTTTATCAGTCTTTGCTGTGATTAAACTAACCAGGAATCCACCTCTTCGATCTGACCTTGTGTTATCAGGATGACCTGGTAATCTGTCAACAAAGATTTCATGCTGTCCTTTCCTTTTTCCTTCTATGAAATACCTGGAAAAAATGTTACATCATACTTGATCATTTTTTAAACTGTTTAGTTATCTGAACAATAGAATTATCCAAATTGGAATCTCACTTGAGAATTCTTGACCGACCAGATTCAGACACAATGACAAAATCTTCATTTTTTGATAATTGAACTCCATTCGCAAAGTGTAGACCCGTGAGGAGGACAGTGGATTTTTTAGTTTTTGGATCATACTTCAGCAGTCTAATTTAAAAAAATAAGTAAATTCCTAAAGTAAATATGAAGTGCTAGTTCAAAATATAATTTGCTATAAAATTGTTGTACAAAAAATCTTGGACCTCCCAAAAAAACCTTTGTTCTATGTGCCAACTTAGCTAAATTGATTTTGCATTAAATTGTCCATGAAAAGTATAATATCGTATGGCGCGGCGTGTGGGTTTAAGAGTTTCCGGACAAATTATAACCACTGGGCTAAAATGGGTTTAACACAACTGGGCTAAAATAACATTGACATCTTATACGAAAAATACGCTGCGATGCTTGACCTCACGTTATGTGTGTATATTATTTTCAAAGCTACCTTTCAAATTTATTTTCTAATCTACCAATTTCCTGAACTTCCTTAGCCTTGTAAAATTGTGATACGATTATTGACTGATTGACTACCCTGTAGATAAAAAATGATAAAATTCTACCTCCCACTCGGTTCTCCCAAAAACTCAATCGCGGAATCTTGAAGTAAAGCGTTGACACTTGAATCACTCCAATAAATTGTTCCATCTTTCGTCACATCTAAATCATTGGGAATTAGCGGAATTTTTCCTTCAATCGGTTCTGTGGAATTAACCAGAGTCTCGACGGCTCCTAGGAATACAATAGTACGATATTTTAATATACCAGATTCTAAGAATAATCAGATTGGAGGTGCTTCATAATGATAAGGATCGAATCCCTGACCTGTATCGACATCAACCTTGAATATTCCATAGTAACAATTTGCAACAATTAATTTTCCATTCGAGTCAAATCGCATTCCCAAAGGTCTTCCGCAAGTTGATTCTCTCCATTTTCCATCTAAAGCATTAAAATAATTTATAATTTTTATCTTATGTACGTAAATTACCGAATACAGGCCGGGTCAGAAAGTTGAATAAAGCCCCGGGCCTCTATTCAGAATTAATTAAAAATTGTTAATGATTTTTGACGTTGTTCTCTCCTTACCACACTCGTGACCTTTGACAACCACTGACATTTTCCCATTTTTAAGCCTAAGCCTCACAATATCTCCACCAATTAGTCCTGTATAAATTTCATTATTTCTGGTAGCAATTGACTCGGGCCCAGTGATTTCGCCCCCCAATAAGGGCACGGCACTTTCTAATAAGGAATTTATTTGCAATGCTCCCTTTAATTCCAATGGGGGTGGATAACTGTGTATAAATCATTAATTAATTTTTCAAATTAATTTTTTACGTAGCAAGTAACCATACTTGTTCATTATTTTTTAAAACGTGTACATTGCACACACACCTGTAACCCTCGAATTTAATATGAGGTGGTAATCCTGGGAGTAAAAGTATGATTGAGACTACAACGACAACGTCAATCACAACTCGCCCAAATATACGTATGATTTTCGGGATTGCCATTGTGTGTTCACTTTAACTGTCGGTTAAATACCCGGCCCGGTAGTCTATTCTATTCTCCAATCCAAATCCAAATTCAGTCTTTGATTCTTTACGTAATTCCCGGTAAAGGGTTAGAAAGAACAGAAGGAGTATGCTATAAGAGTTTGACCGTCAAAAATACATGCATTCATTCCATGTGTGAAATAAACATGATACACTATGGAAATCCACCTGCACATAGTACATGTCATGCACAGATAACATTTTGTCAGGAAACCCCAGGACCAATACACTATACTACATTACCGCAAAATGTTTCTTTAGTTTTAGTTACGTACGTAACGGCTGGTATTAATTTTTCATAAATATGGATATTGAATAAATTAAATGAAATGAAATGAAATGAAAAAGTGGTTTTATTGTGTTCCACAAGCTTAAGCCCACAACACAAAACCAAGAGTACAATTTGTTCAATCACATAACATATCAATGCTGAATGCTTATATATTGAATAAATTAACAGACATTTGCTTTTAGAATTGGTTAGTCTGGAATACTAAACTCAGTTTTAGGTAGGTTATGGAGTGGGTTTAACAATGCTTGTTTGCACTCTGCGATTTCATGTAAAAATATAATCTCCGGCTGTTCCGCGTTTGCAATTGCAATACAACAATGTGAAACTTGAATCGAATCTAGATTTCAGGTTCACAATGAAAATTAATTTTAAAAAAATTGGCAAGGGTTTTTAGCAATGTCGAGTAAAGTTCTAAAATAACCCCTCTTTTGATAAATACGATGTTTAAAACAGAAATTGTGCACATATTACATATGCAAGAACAAAGGGTGACACTTTAATTAAAATTTATAAACCCCTGTTGTGCAATTTACGACTACAGGGAGGTAAGCACATGAGCGATATCTTTACTTTCGGTGCATATAGTGCAAATCTCAGTTGAAGATGTTAAAGGGGGAAACTTGATTTAATATTCTAACGTTTATTAGAATCAGAAATAAATTATATGGCTTATTGTCATGAGTATAGTATATCTGCGGTGAAATGACAAACGTTAGACCGAACGGATTTTCGAACAGGACTACAAAATATTTTACGAAGAATATTTTTTTTAGTTTTTATTACAACACATTATTACATCTAACCAAATATTTGTACCGGTTTTAAAAAATGAATATTTTCATTAATTTCGGGACTATCGATAAAAATTCCTTTCTAGAAAAATTGCATGTGAAGCAAAAATATATAATGCTTAACTTCTGTATTTTTAAAAAGTTTCTTCTGTGTTAAAAAGTGTGAACAACAAAGAGGTTAGAACAAAATTAATTGAGTTTGCTTGCTAAGTCAAAAATTACGATTAAAAATAATACTTTTCTATACAATTCAGATGTTTGTTATACCGAAAGTACGTGTACGTTATAGCGAGGGTGCATTATACGGTCAGTAAGGAGATGAAAAGAGTATCATTGTTGTGGACACCAGAGTCGTAACTGCAAAAATCCAAAAAAGAAGTCTGTCCACGACGAGTCCAACTTTTTTCCATTCCAATTGAATAGCCTCATGTTTCAAACGATCCGATGTTCTCTCCTCCCATTTCTCCATACTTTCACAAATTTTGAGCGCAAGTCTGGACAGTCGATTTTCTAGGTCACTTCCATTTCTTCGCATGTCAAATTTTGGGGAGCTGTGAACATAGTCGGTGTAGTCGCACTTTCTGGACGCACTTTCAGCGTCTAACTCCCGGCGTCCTATCCGCTGACTTCCCTGGAATTTTTAATAAAAAGTATTCGCAATAATTCACTTTGGCCGTACAATCGTACTTTTTAGATTTAACCTATTGGGTAATTAGCTTTTGATTTTTTTTTCGGTTTTAAGAAAAATGACAGCAGAAAACAAAATTTCCCTTCGAAATCGAATAATATGGTACAGAAATCACTTGGTAAATAATAAAGCTGAAAAACCAGTTCATATGTCAAAATTAATCGTCACTGCAAATAACAGTTTAATTTGGAAGACATTCTAGCAAATAACTTTTATAAATTATTCAGCAAACATTTACAAGATGCGCAGTTGACCCTATGACGTAAAATCAGGACAGTATTAAAACTCTAGAAAGTAATTTGGTTGTTTTCTCATTTACAAAAATGTTTCAAGATTTTTCGATCCACATCAAATTCACAATTTCATTCTGTGGCAATGTAACTAGAGCATTGTCAACATATGCGAATCAAAGCTTGTAATAATTGACATGGCGTTAGTATGTTCTCCACATCCACATTTTGTTTTCAAATAGAAACGAAAACGTTAACAAAATTGTCACTATTTATTTCAGTAATTACCTTTGATTTGTTCGAGATGTGGCCAAAATCAGAAATTCCTCCTGAAGCTGGAGCGACTTCATTTGTCAAATCTCCAACCACTTTTTCTTCTCTTAAACATAGTAGTTTGGCCAAAACTCCAAGGGTAAGGTATCGGAGTAGTTGAGGAACTGGAGCTCCTCTTAAACCACTATGATGAATATTGAGTGTGACAACGGCTAGTCCAGACGCGAATGTTACGATGCAAATACTGACACCATAATATTTTCCTGGAAGTTACATCGAATTCGAATTATTAAAAACTGTTACAAAATGGTTACAGTAATTGACATTTACAGGAATGAGACATATTCATTTTGGACATTTTCATTCATGTTACATCATTCCGTTCAAATTAATTGTTTGTGTATCTTTATTTGCATTTAAAATCTCAGGTTTGCATATTTTATTCAAATAAATGTTGCGTTCTAATCCAGATTACCTATTAATGGTGTTTTCTCTGTCGGGGGTAAACTCTCCCGAATTGTCATCAGGAAAACCGTCATGGAGAGTAGGGCAGAAATCCCAAGTGTTACTTTTTCACCGGAATCACATGGAACAAAAAATACTAAGAGAGCTAGGAAAAATATACTCAAAATTAATTTTTTCACCTGAAAAAAAGAACAATTTGATTTAAAAAAATGTATATCCTTCCAAATACTTGGGCTTCCAGTCATTTCTTTCCAATTATGCTAATTTAACGGCAAAATTAACGTAGTTTAGTTCTATATTTCATTAAAGGTTAAATCAATAGAACAAATTGGGGTATATTATTATTGTGTACTAATTGAACGATAAATCTAAATATGGATCGCTCATCTCACAAAAAAATACGAACTAAACTTGTCCGAACATTTCTGGCAACCCACGTAGCAGAACATAGCAAAAGAAATATTCCACTTGAACTCGGAAAAAAGCCCGTCATTCACAGAAGAAGAAGCATATGTATATGTATATAAACGTGTCAAGAATTATTAATAATTCGTTTCATGTTTTGAAATGGAAAAAAGTATGAAAGTATTTCATATTTTGCATAACCTCGTGTAGGATTCAAGAAGACCGACCTGCAATGCACTGCAGCTCAAATACTGATTCAGAATACAAAAATAATATTGTGCATTTTGTCGCGGGTATCTCAAGGAAATAAAAAAAGGTGGCACAGTGTGATTTTAACTGAAGATGATCGAATGACTGTAACATACATTTAACAATGAATGGTTCCTGCAACGTATGCACGTTTGATTTTAGGATAAAGGAAGAACTGTCTTTTTCCTGTACCCGTGCCTGTGCGTGCCGATTTTGAGAGTAAGATTTTCGGATTTCTGAATGAAACCACAAAAACCTCAAAACCACTCTACTCACCGATTCCGTTGATAAGAAGACATGGAATGATCAAGTTGAAGACGTAGAACAAGGGTCGTCGTTTCATGACGATTGTATAGGTCACGTCTGGGTATGGCTCCGGGCAACAAGAGTAAACTTTCACATTTCTTGTCGCTGAAAGACTCACCAAATCAAATTCACCATTCGTGTGATAATTAGAAACGTCACCTTCAGGCTCAGGAAGTCGAAGTTCAAGCTAATTGGGTTAGGAAGGACAGAAAAGTGTTCAATTTAATTGAATTTAGTGCATGTAACTTCTATAACTCCTCAGTTCTCTAACATTGTTTTTTTGTAATATCCAAGAAATAAAATAAAATTGCACAAAATAATTGACTCATCACCTGATAACCATCATAAGTCCAAGAAGCCCATTTCAGATTACAAGATTGGATATCAAACGGGAAATATTCAACATTGATGTCACAAGAAGATCGAAATATTCCATGACTCATCCAAGTGACCTCTCCTGTGTGGGTCACTAATACATTCGTGTTGATAACAGAGGATGAGTATTGGGAGTCCGCACTGGTTCAATAAATTTTTCATCAAAACATTACATAACTCATGTAGGACTGATCGGAATTTTTTATTTATTTTGTACTAAACGACGAGCACCTATAGGTTCTTGGGCTTTCAACGGTTTAAAGAAAATCGTCAGGAATATAGAAGCACCGCTGTAATGTTTTAAGAATTATAAATCGTTTTAAGGAGGTGTAATTTGTTCTGCGGTTTCGCGTTTTTAACTTTCGAAAAGCTTTTGAAATATATTTACTATCGGATTATCTCATTTCCATTTTGTGTCATCTTATTTACTATAATGTAAGTAAATGTACTGTACTGTCAACCCGGTACGAAATCATGTGTCGCCAAAAAAATATTACTTCCTGACCACGAAAGCTAGTATACATATTTCGATCTTAAAATTTATGAACGATTTTTCAGGCATTGTTAGTCCAGTAGGATATAGATATTTTCAAACCAGAAAAAATTTACCAATTACATTCGCTGATTGAACGTATTAATAAGTGTGAGTGGAGAATAAATCGAAATATTCGTTTTTACATTCAGCGCAAAAAATAATTAAATTCGACAGTTGCTGAAAAAACCAACTAACTTGTTGTACAATATGATGTCGGGTTTCCAAACCCTAGTGAAAGGAAGTCGAATGATTTTATTTCCACCAAATTCACTCAAATTCCATGACAAATGATGATCCATCCAAGATTGAGTCAACCAACAACTCGTCGTAAGAATTTGATTCTTCTCATCCTGCAAAATCCAAAAATCCATTATTATTCTGCAGCCTTGGATGATTTATATTTATTGTCAGTGTATGTATGTAATATTTGTTATTTGTCGAAATGAACTTACAACGTCAACAATGTGATGAAGTGAGAGGGAGAAACTGACCAACAGTGGTTCAGAGAAATGTGCTGCTGGACGAACTGAAGAATCATAATTTTGCATCAAGTATTTGACAAGTTTCAACTCTTGTAAGTCTCCGTGAGTATTGCTGATGTTGAGGATGACTGAAATGACAAATACTCCTCCATATATCAAACGTTTTTATTTCAACGAAATTCGATCGACTTAATTTAACTTAAATTAAGTCCCATTTTGGGAAATAGACAATGTCAACGTTCCATTGGCCTAAGGTCAAAGTATACTTCTATTCTGAATTTTCTTGCCTTCAAAATTACCCAATTGACCAAATCCAAGAGACAAACTAGTGATTCAGCTCAATATATTTATTCTTGCAGAATATTTAAATTTTAAAATGTTTCGCTTATAATATTTCTGGCACTACTCGTATGGGTGAAGAACCTGTATGCAATTCACGTATTATTGAATGAGATTAATTTATTTGATACGGCCGTAGCCAAACCGGAGAAATATTGTACGATTCCAAATCTTTGTTTCAGATTATTATATGCGTATCTCTCTGGAATCGCTTTCTAGGACACTGTGACTTATTGAGGCTTTATTAACAAAAACTTTGTCTAAGATATACACATCATAAGTATCATTTATAAAGGAGGAGAGAAGAATTAAAAAAAAACTTCACCTGTTAGCAAAGCCAAATAATGCCATTGACGAACAAGGCGTAAATAATTCTGATTTATAGTTTTGCGTCCGAATTTCATGTTTTAATTGTAATTAGTGATTAGAACACGTCTTTTATTAGAGATAAATCTTTGTCAGGTGTGAATAGAAAGTCAAGTCACCCCAGAAGAAGTGATGATCGAAAGATCGTAGGCTTCGTACGTACACACAACTTTCACAAACCAAATCCAAACGGAGACAAATGGAAAACACAAGTTGGGCTCAGAGTTTTGCCACACTTTAAGTGGAAACATCCTCATCCCACAAGAAGACTCAAAATTCAAGAATCCTCTCAATCTGTGTTCGGGCCACAATTCTAAAATCATAAGAAAATTAAATCATTTTCTTTGGAAACACTCATAGCGACTTTTCTTAAAAGTATGTGAAAAACTAAATCAATTCCTGTATAAATCCTGACATTTGCTTAAGATTCCAAGGAGAGAAAGTCACTTCCGGTTCTGGAATTTAATTTTGAATGATGTCTCTAACATGGAGTTAGTGGTTGATGGTAAACAGAAATACATGAGTTGAGTGTGAGAGAAAGTGCTGAATTGAGAGCTTCCTGCTTTCACCCTTGCCTTTCATTTCATTTCATTTCTATTTCATGGGACGGGTAGGACGAAAGGACTAGGAACGAACGCACGAATACGAATACATATAAAATATCTCACCGTGAAAACCAACTTCAAAAACTCGATTGACACTCGAATGTGCTAAATATGAAGTTTTCCTACGTGGATACGTGTGGAAAGTCGAGGATTTCTAAAGTCGACAACATTTCATTTTCTTACTCCATCCCTTTTTTGCATGGTTACATTTTCTTGTTTGAAAGGGTGGTTCATAACTAATTCACTCTCTCGGTTAGTTCCATCCCATTCCGGCATCTCCACGCTGCATCATTTTTACGGAATGTTGGTAATTGCAGTAAAGAATATATAGATGTCCATCCCCAAATTTTTTAGCAAACAAAGTAGTTTTGAACCACCCTGTGATTTTTTGTTTTGTTCTAGCGGATGTAGAATAGTAACGAACGTACGTCTTTTCGGTTTCGATATGTTTCCAATAAAATCACCCTATTTTGTACCTGATTTAAATTCATACGAAACGAAAAGTAAAAAAAAAAAGATATGAAACCGAAATGATTTTGCGTTGTGCAAATAAGTAAATAAGAAAACACGAGCGGAGATAAATAACTGTGAGTGTAAAATGAGTTTAAATGTAAATCTAAACATGGCAATTTGACAGGAACGGGTTTAAAATATTGACGATGTAGAATGGTGCAAAAGTTATTGGATTTTTTGCTATGAGCTGCACGATGCCGTCAACTGCTTATTCCAAAACACCATAATTTTTAACATATAAAATCAGACGCATTTTTCAATGTGTTCGTTAAACTCAATTAGCATGCTACCAAAGGAACTAGTACTCCGGAAGCGTTATTCATACCGAATTTCATAAAATATGAGCGAGTTCAGTCCGTCAGATTCTCTTTCGTCGAATATAACACTGACACTGACACCCAACCTATTTCTTCCTGGACAAAAACAGTTGTAGTAACTTTTACAGTGGAGTCTAAACAATTATTCTTTAGCAGTGGTGTGCTCACAATCACCAATTACTCAAAAACTACTTTACAAAAGAAATATCATTTTCAGGGAGTTGATACACCTTGAAAGTAAAAGGACAAATTCGACATTGTTGTCCCTTGACCCCATATTCTAATATTTTTTACTTATTTCTCGTCGTAATTCCAATGAAAAGTTTTCCTGATACCCTCAATATTAGGTTTATGAAGAAAACACTTAAACTCAACCGTATTCAGATGTGTGTTGTATTTATGAATGCATATAATCAATATTCTCATTTGGAATTAATCAAGAATTTTTCACGTAGTTGACGGTCCTTATGATAACAACCATCAACTAAATACGTGGAATCTTCTTGGAATTAATATAGAAAGTTTTTTTTTCATAAAAACTTTCTCAGTCATTTCTCATTTCAAAATTAAAAAAAACAATCAAAATGAAAATAAATTTGATTCGATTGTATGTTGCATGAACAGTCTGACAGCGAATGATTAATATCATGTGCTCAATGAAGTAGAATTTAAAATTCAGTTTTCTTAAAGACATCCATGCATATGATAGTATGCTTCCTATCTTCCTTTTTACGATGACATATTCATTTTGTCAAATCATGTCATTTTGTGTTTTTTTTGCTACCAGTTTGGCTGATCCAAATACCTGCGTTCAGTTGTAAGCAAAATACTTTTGAACCATACTTTTTTCTGTTTTGTTGTAATACAATAAAGCGAAAGAACGTTTTTTTGGTTTCGACAGGTTTCCAATAAAACCATCCTATTTCGTACCTTATTTAAATTCATACGATGCGAAGGGTAAGAAGGATACCAAATCGAAATGATCTTGCGGTATGTAAAAATAAGTAAGGTAACAAAAACGACCAGGACGGGGAAGGGGAACTGTGAATTCAAAATGAGTCTAAATGTAAATCGGAATATGACATGAACGGATTTAAAATACTGTGATGCGCACAAAGGGATTTTCTTCAAATGGCTCATCGTCTGACTCTATGAAACCTAACATTTCTGCTACAGTGCAATCTCTATATATCAGCCTCCCATATATCGTCATCGTACACCTCTCTATACCAACCAGAATGCCAGGAACGCAAGAACTACCTTTGCATACACTTCTTTGTTATTCTGCGTTCTGTATATTGAACTTTCTGTTTATTGGACACATTTTGGTGCATTTTTTGAGTTCGGTATATAGAGAGTCCACTGTACAGTATTTCTCGAATATCTCTTGACCCTAATCATTTTATTTTGATTTTATTTTTGCTCTTACGCATTTCAAATAAAAAATAAAAAACTTGATGCGATATAATCAGGTTTATGTAGAAAGTTTTCATCATGCCGGATTCAGCCGGGTGTTATATTTTTGGAAACAAATAATCATTGTGCTCGTTTGGAATTAATAAAAAAAAGTTTCTTACGCAAAATAAAATGTAGAACTTTTTCAATCATTTTCTGAATTCATTATCAAGAAAACTACAAAATAAGAACATTCGATTATATTTACATGAGCAGTCCGACCCGACACCGAATAAATAATATCTCGTACTCAATGAAGTAGAATTTAAAATTCAGTTTGTGGGTCTTTAATAAATAATGATCTTCCGGGACTTCAGGTAATGCGGTTTGAATGCACGGCATTGCTAAATGATAACTTTTGTCTCTTCTACAAAAATTTCAAGCCACAAAATATGGTATTTATCTCTAGTGATACCAATTCAGTCGGACTATTTATAGTTGAAACCGCACATAATAATTAACGAACTTCTTTGCATATGTAAATCTATAAATTATATGATGCATGCATTTATTATATTCTGGTATAAATTAATCTAACAATTTTTGTTTCTTTTCAATAATTGAATTATCTCGATCATAAAATATCCAAACATCCCTGTCGTTAATACTCCGGACAAAGAATACAGCTTGAGATTCACACATAATAAATTCCCATTCGCAAAAGCAACTATGAATCCAATCGACTCCCATAATGTGTAGTTACTGAATGCAGCCTCCTCAGTTCCATGGAATAGGGCTCCGTACAGTCCTGTAAGGCGTTAGCGAATATAATTGACTCAATTAGTGTTAAATTATTTTGCAAAGAATTTGCAAAGAAAATTAATTGTAGTAATGTCGAATTCTTGCCTTTGAGTTGAGTATGCCAGACAGAATCAGCAATTCCCCAAAGTCCGGCCACGACGAATAGTATAACTGGTTGACTCGGTTGAGGATGCCATTTTAACATAGTAAATATCATAACAAAATTGATAAGGGCTCCAATGATAAAAATCGGAAATCTCCCAATCCTCCGGATGATTGGATCTAGGCTTATAGACGATAATGCATTGCACATCCCGTAACAGATTATCACATAGCCAAGATTTTCTACTCCCCAGGAGCAAGTAACATACGCCTAAAGTACAATACATTAAAATTTCAGCATTTATCATAATTTAAAAACAAAATTTCTGCAATAATATTTGGGTACGAGTACAATACAGTGCATTATGAAATCTTACTTGGTAGTAGTCCGCGATAAAAAAGCCCTGTTCCAGCCCTGACCACAATGTGAGCGGTATGATCAGAATTTGTATCGGATTTGTCATTTGCAGAAAAGTAGCGACAATTGGATGTCCGGAATGTCCTGATTTCTCAGTTTTATCGTCGGATCTATAGTGTGTAATTAAAATGTCAAGATTTTTCGAACTCGATGGATTTCCCTTTAGTTTTTCTATATTACCGACTACCGACTTACTTTTTCAACGGATCCAGAAAAAATATTACGATTCCGACACCGACAAATGCTAATGTGACGTAAACTGTCAATAAAGTGTAGACTTTTGACATTTCTGGATGAACAATTACATCCCTTTGTTGAGCGTCAGCTGGACAAAAGTCACTTCCACAAACTGAAGTATTTCTAGAGTGCACATCTTTTTCAGGATTTTTTCCAGAAGATAGTATCGTTGAAGCCAAGACATTCCCCCAGATTTTTGCCGTATGGAATAGGAAAGAGAATATTCCAAAGAATCGGCCCATAACGAGCTCAGGTTTGTCATTCATCAATTCTGCATATCTTTGGGCAACCTAGACGTGAGTGATATCGATCTTAAAATAATTACTGTATTAGAATTTTAGAAAATTTAGGAATTTCACTTACAAGTGTGACGTAAGTACTTTTCGCACTCCACAGTGGAGCTGCACTCAATCCCATGATAACACCCGTAGGAACGAGTGTTGAAAACCTTGGATAAAATTGAGCACCCATGTACATCGTAAATCCGAGCATAGCAAATATTATCGTTGTTTTTGCAGAGAATCGTTGAATGAGAAATGTGGGCAGAAATAATGCGGAGAACAACATAGCTCCATAAGCACTTGCTCTTGAATAAACTCCGAGTCCTTCCTAAATGAAATTACAAAAAAAAATGTTTTGAATCAGGAAACATTCCGTGATACCATTAAATTACCCTTACTGGGGTCCCAGAGAGTGTTTGGAATGTTGAGCAATCAGTGAGTACATAAATTATACTTGTATTTAATTATTGGGACCATTCTATTGCCGTTAAACAATTAATGGTATGAAGAAGAATCACTAGATTCACAATAGTTTTTGGTCCAGTCACCTAAATTTTAACCAAACCATTTTAAATTTAGGCCAAGTGTATGTTGTCTATTTACTTCCGCCTGGATAAATCTGGTGCGGTATATTTTCATTTCTTACCGTGAGCGTCAGGTACTAACGTGTGTAGCATTTTTTTTTTGTATGATTCTTACGTCTGGGTTGATTGAACTCTGGAATTGACCAATACTTGAGGATGCTGTGAAATGGACCATGAATGCAAGGCTAAGAATAAATACACTTCGGACAATCCGTTGGTATTCAATCACCACTGTGACTTTTGCATTAATGCGATTTTCACAAATACCAAAATTGAGCGATGAACTTATAGTATTACTGCCTTTCTCTTCTTTTTCCACCGCTACGATATTATCATTAGGCATTTTTAAATTAACTACGTTTTAATTATAAAATTTCTGCACAAATTGAGGTGTTTCTACACCTGGTGATACTCTGATTCAGACCTTTTGTTCAAACACAAGTCGCAGTTAATTACTGCCCAACTGTCATAATTTTCTTACTATAAAACAAATACAATACTGTATGTTCGGAATTCATAGAAGGGAAATGTGAGGTAATGCGGCCTGCGTATTTTTAGAAGAGTGTTCAAATTTTTGAACAGGTCATGGTTGACTAGGTTGACTCGTATTTTAATACTACAGGGTGGGACACAATAATTTTACCCAAGTTACAGATTCTAAAGAGGAAAGATTTTGTATTTCGCAATTTGTACTGAATTCAATTTGAAATTCATAGGCTTTCTCCAAATTTGTACCTAATTTTTAATTTTGTTTCTCATTGAATTTTCAAAAAAAAAAAATTTGTAGCGTCTTGCCTATCCTGTAACCGTAATTCAGCCTCTATGCACATTTGGGCCACCATTTATGAACAGAACAACGTCGAAACTCAATGAACCCCAAATCAATCATGTAAGAAAAAATACAATTCTCCTAACGTGACCGTTCCTTCTTGTGGTCACTTTCTGCACCACCTGCCTGAACGACCACTATTACATATGAACCCGCGGTCGCTTTGCACTTGTAGTAGCTGTCTTGGTGTTGTGATTTTAAAAATTGAAACTTAATCCAGTCAGGAATATTTGCAGACTACCGCTATTCCAACGCCATGCGTCAATAAATGACGAAAACAAGTTTTACATATTACCGATTAGGTAATTGAGGGATAAAATTTGGGTTAAAATTTGGGGTTACTGGATAGACACCCTCCAAGGAGGCCATTACGTCTACCCACATCTACAGAGACGGTGATACGGGTTGAGTACAATTACAAAGGTACAGATAATTAATATCTACTACTAAATTATAGCCCTTACGTCTGGATTGATTGAACTCTGAAGTTGACCAATACTCGAAGATGCTGTGAAATGGACCATGAATGCAAGGCTGAGAATGTACACACTACGGACCAGTCGTTTCCCTTCTGTTCCATTTTTATTGTTATTAGCACTCCCGGGTAACAGTCCTGTCGTTTCACTGACCTCATCTTCCTCTTGCATTATAATTTTATTTTGAACCATTTTGAACAAGCGGTGTATTTAATTGAAATGAGATCGACAATGTCAGTGTACTTTGTATATGTAACCCAGTGACTCTCTGACAGATTTGAAGAAAACTGACAGACAGTACGCGTACATTAAGAATTCACAGTGACGGCAAGGTCAGGTCGTATGTGTTTTGAAGAGTGATCAAATTCTCCATTAGTCATGAATGACTGGAATTTAAATTCGAGACAGGGTGGTTCATAAACACATCCATCGTTTCGTTACCAACAAGCCTCAGTACCTCACCATTCAGTTCAATCACTCATTTTGGACGGAAGTGGCTGTAATAAAAGATTATGCACCAACCTGCTGACGTAATACTTAATTTAATAGACGTTTAATGTGTGTTAAACTGAATGATGGTTGTATGTAATCAAATTCTCTAAATCAGGTTTTTGATTATAAAGCAATTTACTGTATGTATATGTTTTTTTGTGTTGTTTTGTGACCCATCCGTTTTGGTCTCGGTTTCCTCGTTGAGTTTCAGTAGCATTTGCATCGCACGCACGTGTAGACAGTGATTAAGATTACCCATTATTATAAATTTGAATCATGACTTGAGATCGAGACCTACTAATTATAGGTTCATGTTCCAGCCAGGTTTTATAGACGTCGGATCTGTTGATGTCAGTGTCAAAATAATTCCAATATTTAACATATCAATTCTTTTTATTACAGATCTCCGTCTGACTGCCAATGAGACAGACACAGTAGTTACTTATAAATTTTGTTCGAGAAATAACCACCTTGTTTTTAGAACTAGTTATGAAAATCATAACACACTCAACAAATAACTCCGGAATAATTTTTTCCATTACAAAAAATCCTGTCTCAATAATAATAATTTTGGAGAACACTTGGAACATAATTTTTTCTTGACGTTTAATGCTAACTACCTAATTGTAAGTTTTGAAATAATTTAAATATGAGATTTTTGAATTGACGCTTCACCCCGAATATTGCTGGTAATCAAAAAAACTTGTTTTAATTCTTCATTAATTTAATGTCATGCAAAACTAAGGGTTGATTAATTTTGCTATGTAATTCTTTCGCATACTTTGAATTTTACATTGATTCCATCTGTAATATCATCGTCATGATGTCATTTCTTACAAGCGTAAGACCTATGAATATCGCACACTTGTTCGTTAATTCCCAGACTCATTGGCAAATGATAACGTTTAACATGACTGCTAAGTGCACACCTGAATTATGTTCGATTTAATTGCGAAGGCGTGACATGAAATGATAAGATACAAAGAAAGACTCAAAAAGTGGATTCAAATATCAGTGTATATTATGCACGTGAAGATCTGACGAAGAAAAGAAAAACAAAGTGAAAAATTATGTTATGCGTTATGTGTTGAACAGTTTTATTGTATTTTCACAAAAATCCCAGATATCTATCCGTACCAATTATTTACACATATACCAATCAATTAATTTGTATCTGTAGTTCATCATCACATTCAAAATATCTTGACACCGCTTTCCTCTGATTAGTACATGGTATTAATAATATTTTTATAAGGCAGGTCACCCGTTCTTTCTCCAGTACACAAAACAGGCAGCCGTGAATGCAACACAGGCGATGATAATGCATAGTCTGGTACAAAGTGATAAAGCCGACTCGAGTACCACTCTCTGTCAATCAAGAAAAATGTATGTGTAAATTAAAAATTCGGTTTAATTTTACTGACGCATTTTTCAAAAATCAAGTAATATTTTGAAATCATGCCAAAAAAGTAGAAGTGAGTCAACCTGTAACAATTTACTCAGAAATTGAAGTACGTATATTTATAAAATATTTTTCTGGTCACTCTTACCCATCCACCATGACGATGAACCCAAGGAGTTATTTTTGAGATCAAGTATTCAACGGACCACATCATAAGATCTGCAAAACCTTGGCCTAGTCCACGTTTCAACAATTCAACCGCAAGGTCAGCACAGAAACAAAAGAACACGATTATTCGCTCACGAGTGATTTTGCCTCCCTGTTAAAATATTTGAATAAAAAAAATTGCATTTTTCTTAATAAATGCTAAATTATATTATACATATTTTATATGTACTTGAAAAATTCTGGGAATCAAATGAGGAAGACTTCGTAGATTCAAAGAAGAAGCCAATACATTTTGTGCTAGTTGTAAAACTTGGGTTCGTTCTCTGGAATGCTCAAAGGAATCTGCGAGATCACTTAGAATTTGTCCAACTGCATTCCAATTGCTCAGCCTAAACAAAATTATAAAAGTATTGGTAATAAAGTTCACGCTTAAAATTAAGGGGATTGGAATTTTCGTACTTTTCTTGAGGAATGTTAATGTCCTTATCAATTCCAGGAAAATCTTCTGGAAGAGATATTTCCAGGTGACGAATTCTTGTGCGGAGAAAAGTCAAGAATAAAAAACGGCCGAGATTTGTTTCTTCTTGAATCTGTGGTTCTTGTTGAACTTCAGATATCTGAGGAGCTGGTTTGTCTGGGCATTCACACTCGTCAGTCTCGTCTACTGTGTCTTTATATTCCTCTTCCTCTTCAACGGTCTTAATAGCCATGGTTTTAAATGCTATTTGTACAGAGCAAGGTGTCCCAAATCACTAATTCAATTAAGATCTCGGAAGGTCTTCCCCAAGGTATCCTGTGGTAAACAACAATATGATCATTTTTAATTTTGATAGTCATAATCTTTCAGATTTAGAAATTTAAAAAAAAATCGAGTAGCTCGCCAAAGAAATGTTATCTTAATACTAAAGTCTGAAGTTCAAGTTCAAGTATGCGTCATTATATTCCTGGCACAATATAATTGTTGAAATTAATGGAACACCCAATAGTAAATGAAAAGAAAAATATTAATTGAAAGTGAAAGTAGTGAAAGTCACACTCGCCAACCATACATGGTCATTACAGCTAACTTGCAGCGAATTTTGACTAGAAGCCCCAGGTTTTACTAAATAGATGTCAAAAACAATATTTTTTTGCCATTCCTTCAAAATAATACAACAAATTTTTACTAACGAGTGTAGCCAAATTGCAGACTGGACACAAATATTGACGAAATTATTTTTGTGGATTAGTAGCCCAATTTCTTCGTATCGGTCACACTCTTTCGATTCTCACTGATGAATCAAGTTTGGTGTTACACTTCCAAATATTCCAACATTGGAAGAAATAGTTTCTTGAATAAAATTCAAACATTACGTACCTCAAACGTATGTAATTAATCAAATATTAGTATTTATTATGTATGCGTAGACGAAGGAGTGTAATGAACTATTTTTAACGGATCATTATGTGCATGTATAGTTTATAGTGTGTAATGATTGATAAGAAAGTAGCACATTTGTCACGCGTCTCCCACCCAAGAACCTGGGCTGGATTATTCACGAATGGTCAGTTATTTAGTGCATATGCTTATTGGTCATCGACGGAAGTGGGAAAAATCTATCATCTGCTGTCAATAAATATTAACATCACACCATACGTCAATAATAACAAATAGCAATGCACTTGTGCTTTACCCGGCTCATTATGTTATTGGCTACCAAAAATAGCAAGGAGAGAAATGATTTCAAAATACCAAAACGTTTTTCTATCAGAATTTGTTGAAGAGATCTCTGAATATTCCAAAATGAAGACGGTGACATACTTGACGAAAATAACACGGATAAAACTTTGTTAACTATTTACTACTAATTAACTTAGAGCTGGAAAATTCAGGTGAATTGTCAAATGTGAAATGAAATAAAAACGCAAAACTGTGTTCATCTTTAAAAATTCTTGAAGCATTTTCATAAACCTTGCCCTTCTTGCATATTCTAGTATATAGAATCAATTGTCTGGTCACGAAAACGTCTTCTTTGGGACTACAAGTTTGATATGAAAATCAGTTCAGTGTTACAGGTGGTATGAAAATTTGAGACAGTGGGAAGGATTATGTTTCCTTCTGTCATCCTTGCATTATGGGACGAATTACCTGGAAACCGGGTTCTCTCACGGTACTCAAAATTCAATAAATTCATCCAATTCTGTCCACCGATTTTTTTAAACTTTACATAATATCTTAATACATAGTCAAAATTAGTTAACATTTCTTGCATATGGCAATGGAGTCAATAATGTCAGTCCCCATTATTACGCAACAGTCTTATGTCTATGACCAAATTAATAAGTGCAATTTATTGCTCAAGTACGGCAGTACGTGGAGCTATAATCTGATGGTTGGTGTCTGTCTGTATCCACTCTCCTGGTCGCA
>JAQGCB010000030.1:0-44935 GCA_034698835.1 Protaphorura tricampata
TGTGCTCTTCCGATCCATTCGTTAGCATCCACGACGCAATTTTTAGTGAAATTGTCTTACCGATGAGTCAATGTACCTTGATGTTGTTTAATTCTAGAGAAATTCATTGAGATGTATCCGGATCATACAGGATTTATACTGCACCCGGATGTCAGTACTGACTGATACCGTAATGTAGAAAGCATATTTTCTAAGAATTTTTAGGTATTGGATTACATAATGACGGAAAATTTTCTGTACAAATACATACGCATTTCGCCGGTGTACTTGTGGGATTTGCTGTTTTCTCCATGTTATATTTTTACCGTAATCGAGTAGTATTTACGTGGGTAATGGATTTTCTAGGTTAATGGACGCTATTTTTTAGGTCAAGCCTATTGCGCACAATTATATAAAAATATTTCTTAGGAATTCAACAGTGATGATACAATTAGGTTATTTTTGAATTTTTAGACGATTTTTTAAGTACAATTATGATTCCTCGTTAATCGTGTCGATTTTGTCAAACTAGTGATTAGAATAAACTACACAGACGTCAAACTAATTGATTGCATAAACTGGGGAATAATTACAAGTCCCCTCACAGAGTCACTGACTCACACGATTGCGATTGACGTGCTTTTGATTAATATAAACACATTAAGGTTGATAGAAATTCCAACAAAACATTTCAGTAGAAATGAAATGAATGCTATTATGCGAATAGACAGAAATTCATTTCTTTTTCTTTACATTTTACCTTCACTCAATCCCATGTCCCATCCTTCATCCCTGTTATTGTTTTTACATGGTTCTCTGCCCAAATACAAAAAAAAATAAAATACAGAATTCTCTTGAATAAAAGAAATGACATTGCTTTGGAATTGGGGATTCGTTCGTGACTTATACACATGCCATGATTCTTATTCTTGTTCCCTCGTATAACATACATACGTACGAGAATAATTTCGTAGAAATCAAATTTTATGAGTGATGTGACTGTGACATGATGTGAAACAGTGAGTCTTGAAGATTAAGGCTTTCACGGAGTCTAGTTCTTTAGACTCACTGTTATACACACTACTTACTTGCTTTATAATACAATACAACACCCATTTAATTTATTTAATGTATACGCTCAGCCAAAGTACTATATGGCCGTATATGTTGTAGCCGTACATATTCTGGTAAAAAAACATTTGCCCCCATTTCCAGATTTTTGGATTTTTATATTTTCGTTTTATTCTTCCATTGGAGTGGAATTTGGTGATGGAATTCTGAGGAAAATTACATGAATACAAATAAAGGGCAAAATATTCAAAATACTTAGGATTGAAATATGAACCGCAAATACTGTAGTCTTGACCAAAATTTCCAAGAACGCGATGATTTTGGGGACATGCTACAAAATAAACATACGTAGACTTCAACATAGGTAAATAAGCATGAAAAAGATTGCGGTTTTGTGTGCTTGTCAGAAAAGCTTATTATCAACTCACTTCTGTACAATAACGATTGTTTTCCCATCGGATTCTTTTAAAAACCTTTCCGTATTATACTTTTTCAAAGAAAACCATCATCATACTACATTCACCAAAAGATAAAAGAATGTATGTAGTAGTGTGCCTGTCTGTGTGTGTACTTGAAGGGAGAGTTTTCAGAAATCGAATAACTGCTTGATAGTGCAAAAATTTTACCATGCATTCATGAGAGGTGTCTTTTTTTTATGAGATCGTATCTGTATCGTTTTGCATGTTAGTATGTATGTTATGATAATTACAATCACCCTTCCCTCCCAAATCCTTCTTAGAATTTAACCCAACATTCACCTGCAATCATGGACTAGCTAGCTAGGACTTTGGAAACAAGTCAGTGACTTTATTCAGCACAGCACAAGCACTGTGCTGTGTGTGCTGATTAGCATGGGAGTTCCGCGAAAACCCATCAAGATTTTTGCATGTGAGTTGATTTGAGTCAGATTAGAGTGTGTACTGGTACTGACTGACTGGGTTCTATTAAGTGGAAATGAAACAAGGCACCTTTGGTTTGGTTTTGATATTCCATCAGAAAAACATTGCACAAAATTGAATCCATTTAAGAGCACATTGTTGAGTCCTAAGCTTTAGGCTTATTTATAACAACAACAATGACTGAGTTACTCAGAAAACGTCAAAGTGTGTTCAATTCATGTTCATCAATGTATAAGAATAGAATGATAACATTGAACATGATGAACGTGAAAATTAGAAAGAGTACGAGGAAACCCTAATGATTCCATGAAGTCAAATAATTCAACATTGTTTCGGTAAAACTACAGGCAAAGCAAAAGCCTTCCGAAATTTGTTAGGATGAATTGTTTCGTTCGTAAGAATTGGGATACGGCCCGGTATACAGTAATAATAATTGGAACTAGACAAATTTTCAGGAATTGGAAATATAAGAAAATTCATCATAAATGACAATTCACAAAATGTTGGGAAACAAATTATGTATTAGAAATTCTAACGTAAGTTTCTCGTGACGAGTGTTTCTGAGTTATGGAAGCTTCGTCAAGATTTTCTCGGGAATCGCAATCGCACCTACTGTCTTTAATTCACAAAACTCGTAGTGGTTTCAAATATGACTTCCGATTTGTTAAACAGGTATTGAAATGTAGTTCAACTTGACCTTTGATTTCTACATAATTTCACAGTTTCAAAATTATTTGGAAATTCTCACTAGAAAAATTACTGAGAAAAATGCCATTTCAATAAATTAGTACAGAATTACAGCAAACACATATTTACCGGTTAGATTGTACATGCACGCTCCCAGTGTACTGCACATGAAGTACTTTGACCTTTTGTGTACAGCATTGATTGGAAGTGCCTGATTATATATGATTTTACGGGAAAACTGTACAGTACAGTGCGACGCGACGCAGCGCTGCTTCTGGTTTCCACTGTATTGAATTCTTTGAATGATAAAATCTGTTCCTGAAAATATAATTTTCTCTCTAATTCGTTGAACTCCTCAGAATTACTATTAATTATCCCACCGGTGCTAACGAAGGGTTGTTTGTCCTCCTGTCCTGTCATTCACATGAATTCATAAATATTAGGAAGTTGTGTAACTATGTACTAATTTCTCAGAAATTTTCACATGCCACCTACCTTGCCGTGCCTTCGCCTTCCGGAGATTTAGAGAATACCTTTTATACACAGTTATAGTAGTACATATATATTTTTATCTTGTATTTGTATAATGTGTCACAGACAATAAGTAAAGTTAAGGTAGACGATAATTCGATTACCCAGAAATCTAATTAAAATAATTTGTACTGGGGGTTCCAAAAATTACTCAATCGCTTCAAATTATTCCATACCACGGTTTCTGAATTAACATTAACATATTATTCGCTTACTCAAAAATAAAGATGTGCTGGACTAGTTTTGGGGAAATTGTTACATTCCTTGGACAGAATCAAAAAAAAATTGGGGTGAAATTAACACTAACTGTGTAACGCTATTTGCTTAACAAACTTGGAAGCAAATGATATCATATGCCTGATTCAAAATTTGCCTGTGACATATACGTATAAAAATACATTATGATTGATTACGCAGAATTGATGGTGAGTGAATCCTCGTGAGTAAAATAAATATTAATAATTCACACGACCACAATACACATACTATTTCATTATCTATTCAAAACCACACACCATCCATCTCACACGCGCTTGATTAATATACAGGGTGTTCCAGAATTCACAACATCACCGGTGTCATCCAGAATTTATGACTTATTGAAATGCTATACAATTGTAAGGGTCCAAATTCCAAATACACGTAAATTCTGCACACTGTGTACACAGGAACGGTACGTGTGAGGAGACAGGTTGATTTCCTGAGAATTTAACTAGGTTTCCATTGAATGAATTCCTATTGTGACAATGTCAAGCATTTGTGTGAATATTTACTTTCGGTATTGGAATTAGCATACATGCACCACCACAAGTACGTTTTTCCTGGGAAAAACTTCAAGTTTTATTATTTGTCATGTAACATAGTACAAGTACATACTACATCGTACATTTGTCAGCAACCAATCATCTTTCCGCCTCACACCGGTGTATTATTCCCACAAAAAAATCGACAGCAAATGTGTATTATATAGTACCAATAAATTATGTATGTATTTGTGCACACACACAAGTAGGTCATTATACCCTCCTTCCCATTTCCCATGCATGGATGGTAAAGAGTGATCATTATGACTTGTATTGTGTCAATTTTATTATAAAGTGTTTGTACAACTGAAGTGTATTCAAACACTAATCGTCCCGTCCTCCACGTGTACGATTCAATGGACAAAATTTTAAAAACTTTTCATTGCTTTCTTTTCTACTAATAATATTATGGGGATGTATGTATGGATTTGATTTTGATTCAAAGGAAGCAGAAGCAGAAGGAAAATAGTGATTTGTCATTCACAAAAGGGAAAAAATACTCAATCAATTCAATTGAATGAAATTATTTAGAAGCTACTAGATACTAAGAGTATTTGCGCATTTGGCATTTGGTAATATCCAATTTGTACTTCTGAAAGGGTTGAATTAAAGATTAAATTGAATTTCTGATTGGAAAAGCTTGGATTTCTGAGAAGAGTCGCTGAAGGCTGAAGAACTTGTAAATTGGGTCAATTCACTACCGAAGGCAGCGCAGAGCGCAGCGACTAGGTTGGGCGGACGAGCCTGAGCCGGGCCGGGCCTTTCATCGTAATTAAATATTCATTCAGTCCTCGAGCTTTATTCGTGGGATTCTAGGAAATTCCTTCGTAAATAACTAATAAGTTTATAGTTTCTCTATTCAATTTACAAATACACGTGTACTTGTATCCTTTTCGGTGCTGAAAAGAAGTCACCAGCTTTAGTTTCAAATGTGCTGATTTCATACACAGGAATCGGCATATTTCGATTAAGACGAAAAGAATGAAATTTTGAAAAAAAACTGCAAAGATTTTGTATCTCCGAACCCAATTTGTGAAGATCTGGTTGGACTGCCTGTAAGCTGCACTTGCTGCACAATAGTACATGCTTAATGCCCAATAAGCACGTGTAAGTAATATGAGAGCACATGCCATTGGATTCCACAAACTTTGGAGAACTTTCCCCAAGAGAAAAATTCCAGTAATTTTTTTAAACCGAGTTTGAAAACATATGATTTCCTCGGAATAGTCTCGAAGTACTTGTGTTAATACATACAAAAATATTCAACACGGTCAAGTGATTGTTTTTTATTAGCTTAGCGTAATACTCATGCATTTGATTAATACGAGTCAAGTGGGTGTTAGTATATGCCGACTAAGTATGCATAATCAGACAAATCTGCCAATCGTAAATTTCCTAGGAAAGAAACTGCCTGCATAAAGGACACTCACACTTGACTGATAAATCCAAATCCACTGCGCTGCGGTGCACATTACTCAAGAGTTTCTAGAGAAATTTATTTATTTGAGGATATTTTAGAATGCAGGATGATCCTGTGCATTAACGCTGTGTTAACTGGAGATACCGCATGGGTCAATGGCACGCGTAGTGCGTGTGACTGGACTGACATTGACAATTCCATGCCTGAAGGTCATTCAGGTCAGATTAAATATGTGCCGCCATTTCAATCTTCTCAGACGGTTTCACCTTGGGTTCAACTATTTTTTTTAAAGGAAATGGTTAGTCAATGATATGTATAGCTTGAAAAGCTATAACTTTGAGTGAGTGGATATTAATTATAAGTGTTACACTGTGTTAAATATGCTACGATTGTTAAAATCATGAGATGAACGTATTCCATGCAATCTCAATCCGGAAAGTTACTCATGTAATTAAATCTTGTGCAAGAGAATCCTAAAAATATTTGTCTTCAGAAAAACTGGTCGTCTGTCAGCGATGAGACAATTTATTGAGAACTCTAGAGAACTCCATTAATTAAAGAGCCAATTTTTCGTTTCATTTGACCACTTTTTGGCAATGTACACGTGAACCTGGCATTACTTTTAATTGTAAACTCGGTGTGTACCCTTTTTTAGTTTGAATAAAACATCACGAACGACTGCCTGGAAATGGCACATTTAATTATTCCACACCTTTAGTCTGGCGTTTGGCTTTTAGGTCGTCAAATCTAACAATTTTTTCTTTCAAAGTTGAATTTCGCAAGAATTTGTTCAATTCTCACCCTCGCGACTTCAAAGGAAGTGGGGGGATTAGGAAAACATTCTCTATTTGTTGGAATACTTTCATGTTTTCTGAGAAACAAAATAATTCAGAACATGTTCCCTTTTTTTCATTTTCCTGTGTGCGGAAACAACTGAAATACTACGTACAACATGAATTATCCATTACCTCACCTCCCAGAGTATGACATGGAACAGGTAATTGACTCGTCAAAAAATCCAAGAACCCTCTGCTCTCTAATAAATTAGTCATAATAACCGTATCTCATACATATTTCTGTGGAATATGAGAAAAATAAACGCTTAGTTTGTTACAAGTTGAAGGCAAAACATATTATGAAATAAATTGTAATACATTTCTAACAAATCGGAATCCGTTCCTTCGTGGTGGGTCAAATTACTAGAGTTACAAAAATGCCCCTAAAATGTTAAGAAAGTAAGCATCTAACGAACAAATTTTACTTTCTGAATATCAGCATGAGATTTTGTCCACTGACGAAACCTTCCTTGACATAGAATTCGTGAAATTCCTGGAATCCCTAAAAAAAATTGAGTTCAACGGCTGTATAACCTTGCCAGTCGGATAACCATATTTCATCGGAATCATCAGTATTAATTTTACAGTGGCACTCTTTTGAAATATGACGAAATGTACACTTGAAAAATCAATCAATAATTTCCTCCGAAAATAATTTCTAACAGTTCCAGCACAATGTGTGAATTCAGTTGAATTAAAATATCAAAAGAATTGTACTTCCATGCTTCATTTGTACTCAATCTATAGTTTGACCGACCCGTCAATTTAAAACCACATTCTTGTGAAATTATTTGGAAAGCTTATGTAGGTACACTCATTCCTGTAAATGACAGTTTCATTCGAATCAAAATTTCAATATAATTTACCCCTTTCCGACCGTACGCGTACTTTGCCCTCATTTCATAATAATTTGGTCCAACCATATTATTGGGAAAGTTACGGACACCGCAGTCACCGGGTTGTTCATTAGAAGAGTCAGTCAACCACTCATTTCCTTCAAAAATTCTCATCTCCTTTTATGAGAAAACTAAACAATCCTTCCTCTCCGTGGAATCAGTAAAATTACGTACTACTCTGAATTCCTCATCCTCATGATCACTCATTTTGTCATTGACCATGTGCTTGCTTCCTTCCTTCACTGATTCTAAGATTTCCCATTTCTCATGCAGTTTATGTTCTTTTCACTGTGCCTCTAATAAGACAAGAGGTACACAGACGAGTTACTTGAGTTTTTAGGGTTCATAGTTCTTGTGAAAACAAGAAAATCTCAATTCGTAGAATAGTAGTCAGGCAATATTCGAGTTTTGTCTTGTGTTGTGGAGTTCTTGGAAAAAAAGGGGAAATATCTGTTAGCGTTAGCGGCTGTGGCTATACCAGTCAGCCAATGTCATATGCGACCCCAAAATATGTATGAACAAAATCATATGTTTCACTACTACTTACTATAACCCAGCTTAAACGGCTTATGCCTTACGACCACGATTATGAACCAACAAGGCCATAGCAAAAGTAGCAAAGGATTGAAAATACTGAGAAGAATATAACTGACTAGTATACACACACTTCACTGAAAAAACTACCTTGGGTCATATGACTGAATGCTTTTAATGCTGAATGCTGAAAGCCAAGCCCCCACAGGATACAAGATGTGGCATGCAGATACAATGTATGGCATAACGCATATGGGTTGAATTTCCCAAATCATCATTTTAGGGGGTTCACATTTACTGACGTACTAATTTCGAGGTTACAGCCACAGGTGTGAAAGTTAGCCGAAAAAAAAACTAGTAGAAATTAGTTTTTGCAAGTTTTTATTCAAAGAACACAAAATTTGAATTAATTGAAGAAAAACACGCTTTTATAAGCCAGAATTCTCTGGAAGCTCTACATTATGATTCTATCATCTTTTTCATATCAAATATTAGATCGAATAGGAGCGTTTGTGTGTACTACGATAAATTTAGACTCGAAAAGATGAACAAATTGGCTTTATTTATTTTGAGCTATTTTTGATCAAAATCTTGATATTCTTTGAGCCACACCCACTCATAACTGACACCCACCGTACTAGCCCGTCCGGATTATACATACAGTAGTGCTAACATTCAACTCTTTATTTTTTGCCTGACTTAATACAATAGTGACTGCGTGTGTGGTTCCAAGATAAGCTTAGCATTAGCTTCTAACGTAAAGTAAACTTGCCAAATTTAGCGTATAGGATTCATCTATTTTAACCCTTTACCAAAATACGTACCGTACGCGTACGTAGCTAGAGATTCTATTCTATTTGTATCATTACATTACAGTCTACAGTGCATTGGATTGGATTTGGATTACGACTGACTGACTGACTACTTTCACGAAATTCGTAGAATGCTTGTTCCCAAGTATCAGTACATTTTGTGTACCAGCAGAAGAACTAGAATGAACCACCACATGCTCTGAAGCTCTAACGATAAGCCCACTACATATTTATTAGTCGTCAGCGGGCAAATCCTATTCACTCGCACGTTGGCCACTGACAAGAGTTGTTCACGGACCTGGGTTTTTTTTGGGGGAACCCATCACGAGTATATTGACGTACACAACGTAACGTACAATCAAATCAAGTCCAATTTGCAAGGCCTGTGTGGGTTTATAAAAAAATAGCCAAAACGAAATAAATTAGCGAGCCGGTTTTGGTAAAAATTTATTCGCAAAACGCAATTGGGAAAAAAAAGATACATCACAGTTTAACGTTTAAGTTTTGCCCTGAACCGGTTTTAGCATATTGCAAAATTGCAATACAACAGGTGGGCTCGGTAAATTAAAATATAAACTGTCTATTAAAAAAATTTGCAACACTCGTAAAAATCACCACGGTCTTTACGTGTTTATGTTCGTCACGTCAATCAGACCATATTAGTGAACTGAACTCGTTTAAAAAGAGAAAAAGTTGTTTAACATTCTTGGAATCTGTGTTCTGAGCTCCTGGAAAGCGAATCATTGTATAAAATCGGAAGATTTCTAAGAAAGTTTGGAATTGGAACATAAGCATTTGAATTGGGGACACCCCGGTGAAAAATATTTGGAGACAGTCAGTGATAATATTATTGTTGCTGTTTTTGTCAAATACGGCACGCACTTCCGGAAAAACAAGTGAAGGAGTCAATTCGTGGAATCCAAACCAAAGACAATCATCACCACACCGGTAAGGTGTATCCAGAATCATCACAAAAATGAAGATCGTCCCAGAAATCAAGGACATGATGTCCTACCAATTGAATTCATTTCAAAGGTCACAGGTTAAATCAGAAGAAGTCGTAGAAATCCAAAATATCGAAGCAACCGCTAGTCCACCCCCCACACCCACAGTAACTTTAGCCCCAATGAATTTGTACAGTAATTGTGGGCCGACTGGAAAAGGTGTGAAAACTCCATTGACCCCAAGTGCCGGGTGTTGTTGGTGTAATTCATCCAGTCAATATTTCTGTGCAGATTGTGAGAGAGAATCTAAAAAAGCACGGACGATTATATTTGGGTCAGGTGGAGATGTCATCATTGACAAGAGTAAAAGTTATGCTAATTTTTTCGCTGCAAGGGCTGGAAGTGCCGCCGGTAGTGGAAGTGATGACCAAGATATGGAAAATGATGACTCAAAATGTTTCACAGTCAGCATCAAAGTTCCAAGTACATTTGATTTTAATTCTATAAGAAATTCTCGTCTCAATATTAGCATTTCAATTAGTGAAAAGAGCAGTCGGAGAAATAAAATCATTGTCCCGGAAAGTGACTCGGAATTCATTGTGTTCAATCGAAGACTATTAGCGGAGTCTGGGTGGTACTATGAGAAAATGGATTGGCAGGTAATTAATTAAATTTTTCAGACCATTTTTTTTAAATATATTTTTAGAAATTTTCTACTACTTATTTCCCTGAAAGGTCACACGACGTTAGTAAGAAAAATTGTTTGCGTTTTCCTAAAAAAATAAAAATTAGTTTTCCATTTCTTGAAATCAATTCGGCCAAATATGGTTCATTTAAAATTGGGGGTGCTTGTGGTACTTTCTCTGGGCAAAATAGAGATGTGACATATTCTATACGGAAAATACGTGATACGTCGTACCCTACTTATAAGATGAAAGAGAATCGACGAATTCTGTACAAAAAGCATTACTTTAATCCCAACTTTTCTTTTGATCTTTCCAGGATTCCATTCGAATGCTAAAGTCAAGCCCCGTGGGAACCTTTCTTCTTCGTGACTCTGGTGACCCACGCTATCTGTTCAGCTTGAGTGCCCAAACGGAATTTGGACCAATTTCTTCAAGAATTAGTTATAGCAATCGAAAGTTTCGACTTGACTCATCGGATAAAGTCTCTGAGCTCATGCCGACATTCTCATCTATTCTAAGCCTTGTGGAACACTACGTCAAATACGGTCTTGTCAAAAACCCAGCCGGTCGACAGGTAAATACTAAAAACTTATCCAATCAATAATTTCATTGAATTATGTAGCAAGGTCTTTCTTCCTTATCTTCCTTACAAAGCCATACACAAATGCACACAATAGATATAACATGGCTCTATTATTGGATTTCGCACGAGCCCATTCATATTCACAGTTCCACGGAACAATGCTGACGTTTTCTTTGTACACATACATATATACATAGAATACTGAATACTTATTTGCAATACATGCGAATTCAACATAAAAAATATGTAGTCATTTGCACCCTGGTCGTTTACATACATATATACATATTTTATGCAATTTATTTTCATGGGTCAAATAGTACGGATTTATTTATACTTCCGAGTTATTTTGCTATTTTGGTCCAGTTCAGTGGCATTTTTTTGAGGTGACAAAATAGCCCTAAACTACGCATAGCCTGTCATATACAAATACACTTGCACAACAATTCCTGATGAATCATTCAGAATTCCCCTGTTTAGAGGTAAATACAATTAATTTTTTTGTACCCCTTCTGCTCACCTCGTACCATCATGTCGTGTCACATTTTACTCAGAAATCTAAAGGGTCGCCAGTCGTAGTCCAGACCGAGTCCGGACTATGCATGAAGGGGTAAAAATATTTTATAACCATTTTCCTGGAAAGTGAACTAACGTCAGAGGAGAGGATAAAAGGGGCAAAAACCACTTTTAGCTTTCCGGGTATTCGGAGAGTAGCAATGCATTTGCATTGGATCGGGCATGAGCATCAAAGTAGCGAGGTATTTACGTACTTTTCCCTTGTAAAGGCAAAATGCAGTGCCTGCAATGGCAATGAAAATTCGCACGATATGAATCATTATAAGGATGAGTTGTTTGGATAGGATGATAAAACTTTTTTATTTTTTGCACAAATTATCAGTTTCAGTCTGAACTCCTGTTCACCGATTAGTGGAGTTTCTGCGAAATTACATATAACGTACACTCGTGCATTCACACACAAGTTCACTTTGGAAAGGTGCTCTTGCGAAATTGTGAATCGATGACGGAATAAAGGCATGACATTCATGATGCAACCTGTAGGCTTTTAATGATTCCTTTTTTGCAAGATACGTATTTTTTTTGCATTCAGTACGCTACGCACTGCACCACTACTGTACTACCTTACATTACAATGTAATGCGTAATGCACACACCTTTTCTACGTACGTAACTTTAGGGTACAACAGACATACAGACTACACGTGTTTTTTTTAAGAGCTCAGAAACGCAAACCCGGTACCGGCAACCCACTCATTTTTTGCGATTTTACCATTTGGCAATTACTCATCCCGATACAGTACGATCATTAGTGCTACGTTTTCCATGAATAATGTTGTGTTTATTCAGACTATGTAACATTGACGTTTAAACTCAATTTGCACTTTTGAACACGCACAGCACATTTAGTCATCTGTTCATGTTGAATCCTGTTCCGGTATAGAATTTATGCAAATTAGGAATGGTACTAGATTACCATTCTAGAGTCTTCTCTTACGTTTGAACTCAAAGGACTTGTCTTGCTAGATAGTCATTAATACGCAGAAATATTGGGTGCATTGAGATTTGAAAATTCTTACACATCTTATACCAGGATTTCTACTGAGTAATGAATTCAGACCAGGTCACGTTATACTAATTGTCCGTTTCTCTATAAGTCGTTAAAAATCAATTATGTAATAATTTAGTTCCTTGAAATTTTGTATTAGTATTGACAATGAACATTAAATAAACAGAAACGCAAACCCACGCACATCCGCATTGTACTGTATAAACATAAACATCACCTGTCTTAACAGGATTACTAATTTCCTTGTCTTTTTCTTAATTACAGGTATGGGTTGATTCAACCGGACGACCTTTCTCCCCTGTCCATCTGACCAAGCCAAAGAGAAACTCCGTCGGATCCCTTCAACATTTATCAAGATTAGCCACAAATAAAGTTTTACCACGCATAAATCCAAACTCAATTCCACCAAGACTAAACACATACCTTCAAGAATATCCTTTTACAATCTAATGACTGTATAAATTTAATTGTTGTAAAATTAGCATAAAAGGAAATGAGTAGTGGAAGTGCATAGTAAAAACAGTTGACGTTGCAAAAATTGGTAAAATATGCACATGTGAAGAGAACATGTAAAATCCTATTGTAAATCAACGGAAGCTATGTACTTAATTCCTATTATATAGCCATTCAGCCATAAATCTCAATTTCATTAGTACTAGTGTAATCCTGTTTTTATTTTATTTTGTAATTAGTACGTAGCATAGCATAAAGTGTCGTCATCTTGAAATCTTATTGTTATTTTTTATTTAATTCCCAAATTTTTGTATCACAACGTATCGCACTCCGTTCGTTCGTTCGTTCGTCCAATTTGTCAAATTCCTTCCACATTTCGTACTACAAATCATATAATGAAAATAAATATGACCCACTAACTTTATGTATTTATTTTTCTAAGGAAATCCTGCTAACGTGAATTGTTGGGTGAATTTTTTTTTCCAAAGAAATTGTTAATTTATTTTAAAATCTTGAGTGTGTAAATTAGTAAGTTGTTATTTAAACTTTAATGACTGTACTTCGTAGTTCGTAGGAGGATGTTATTTTCGTGAAAAGACTCATGAGTTCTATCTAGTACATAAATTTCATGTGATAATTTTTAAAACATATATACATGTACATCTAGGTGTAATTATGTGTACACGTGGTGTGCGTGTGTGTATTGTATCGTATCATGCTAATTTACCTAATTTAACGTTAATTACGTTCCGGCTATTACGTACATTTAGAAAAAAAAACAACACAAGACTGACTCCGTTCAGATTACACATCACACAAGTCCATGACGTCGGTGGAGTCATGAAATTTAATTATGACGATGTGTTTCCATTTTAAAAACATCATCATGGATTCACAGAATTACTCTTCTTACCAAAAAGTAATTACACACAGTATTTGTACACAGTACACATGTAAAAGACGCTTTTTGTTTTTTTATTTTGTACTTAACCAAATATCCTTAGTTTTAGATCTTAAGATTAGATACGAAAAAAGATCCTCAATTTTGTTCCTGTTAATTCTAATTGTGCAAAGAGATGTCTTGGCCGTTTGCCGTTGCTGTGTCGTGTGCAGTGCAATGCTACGTGTGAATTTTGAATTGAAATTTTTAATGTGCAATTTCTAAGAAGGAAATAAAAAAGCATTCAGCAATGGATGGCATTTTGCAATCTGTGAGAAATGAAGTATAATGAATACGCGTGTCTTTATTTTTTGCATCTTCTATTGCGAATTAATGGGAGGTCAATAACAACGTTAGTGCCTAAGCAGATTTAGGCAGAATTTACTGAAACATACTGATTTTTGTATGATAACCCATGGTCAATTTCAACGGATGACATTCACGTACAGAATGTGCCAGAAGTAACGGAATGACTCGAGTGACTATTTTAGGCCCGTACCTTTGGATGACATCATATTCGGCACTATCGCATAGATTACTTAAACGAATTTTCAATAGAGAAGTTGTTCAAAATGTAAAGTTTGTTCTGGCTCACCCTGTACCTACTGTACTACATTAGCTTATTGAATCTGAATTGGATCCGTTTATTCATTTCGTAACTTCCTGGCCTTTTGACCTAGCCTTTGAACTTTTCGAGTAGCTATTCGCTAATGACGGTTCACTGAATAGCTACAAAAACAACATCCTATAAAAATAATTGCAATATATCCTCATTCATCGAACGACATAAACCGACGACCCACACTCGTCTTTTTCCATTAACTAAGTTTAACGATTTCGCGTCATGCATGTTAAAAAGTTAGATCATCGTTTTTACCACATCAGTGTAAATAGTTACCTTCCATTTCCACCTGAATACCCACGTCATTATTCTTCACGACGCACTCAAATTCAGATCAAATGGCCACCATTTTATTAATATGTACCATACTAAAAATTAGATTGACTAATTATAAATGTGCGCGACGAATGGAAAGCCAGTGGAGGATATTAAATCCATGTCGATATTATATGTTATGTGTGAATTCGTTCTCAGAAATTTATCGTCATACGATCTGATCACATGATTATTGGCAAAAAAAACAACAATAAAGTATGACATGATCTGTTGCACAGAAATACATATAAAATTTTGAACCAATGTTGACTTGAATGGGAAATCATTCCGTATTACAATTTTTTATAAATCATGTACTATTAAACGACCTAGTGGCAGTCTACTGATGAAATGTCATGAAATAATGGTTTGTTTGATGTGCTCTATTTAATTAATTTTGTTTAAACAGTAAAATGACACATTTTATTCTGTCAAAATAATCCAAGTTGATTCGCATTTGTATTCTACGAACTACTACTCTACTTCAAGTAGTTCACACGGCCAAATTCAGGCAGGCATCGAGGCATCAGGAGAAAATCCTACAAAAGTGCCTTCAGCTTAGGCAGACTCAAATTGATGGAATTTGAGATGGACGATTAAGCTCTTTTCACGCCTCTCATTTCGCAGAAGTTTAATAAAATATATACAGTATACAATATTCTACTTCTACTCATCTGTTTTCCATGGAATGGAATTATTATGATGGAATGCTTCAGGGAGGCTCAAAATAGGATTAAATATGTACAACTACAACGTGCACAGAGGGAAGGCATCGTGGATGCTATAAAGTGGAATGAAATTACGATTACTCAGTAATAAAATATAATATTAAAGCCCTTGTGGGAACTTTTACAAGGAATGTATTTTGAGTGTAACGCTGAAGTCAGGTTTAAACGTTTCGATTGATTGGGAAAATGTTGATAGTAAAAATATTGATAGTCGCCAATTATTGCGTGGGAATTTGCGTTTTACCATGCGCGTGCTTTTCGGCGAATGTAAATGAAAGTGTGCATTTTCTAATATTATTTGGTGGACCTGGACAGTTTTCCTTGTCACTCGAGAGTCTTTGACTGATTTTATGATGTTTATATCAGACTGACTGCAGAAGAAGCCGTGCGTACTCCTCGTCCTCCAATTATATTTTTCAACAATAGAATGTAATTGTAAATACGGCGAACAGCGAAGGACTACGACTACGATGTCTGTGAACCAGTTGATTGGCAATAATTGCATTAGATTCTACTTCAAGAACTACCATTCCTTGTTGACTGATTCCTTTCATTCCCCGAAAGCTTCTTGGACTTGAAGAAGGAAAAAGGGTTGGAATAATTAATCGATTCCTGGGAAAAGCATGACATACGCATACGGTTCGTACCACGTTTACCATTAAAAACCCCAGTCGCAAGTCGCAGTCTCCACACAAATAAAAAATAAAACTCAAACTCGAAACTCTCTCACCTGATTACCCAGAAAACTTTTTTCTCTTTGATGTTTCGCGTCGATGAAGACGCGAGACGCGACGCAGGCATTGAATTCAGCCTTCGTCTTATTATTTTGCTCTAATTTAATTCGGGGTCCTGAGAACCATCAGTCTGTCCTGTCTGTGATTTATAAAATACTCATGATTTTCATGATCAAACTTTTCTATGGAATGAATTAATTCATGTTTCGGAAGAACTTGATTAATTGCTTACTTAATTACAGGGTTGTTTTTTTCATACTAATTTTTGGGCACAAATCCAATAGAGTCATATTATACAGGTTGTGAAAATATTTTGTCTTCAGACACAACACATCTTAACATCTTCCGAGTTTGTATGAAATTCATGACAAATTTCTTACAAGGAATACACTCGTACTAATTTTTTTGAGTACATCCGTTGTGTTATCTCATAAGATACGGCACGCAGCATTTCTTAGAAAATAAACTAGTTTGCAAAGAAATTTCTTCTGCTCTACAAATTGCAATTCAATCCCATCCAACCGATCTCAAGAGAATTTCGGGATCAACTTTTTTTCGGCACGGGCGCCGTCTCAGATTCGAACGTAGTAAGTACGTACAACTTTTTGCACACAAATTGGCAAAAGAGAAGGAAGGAAACTCATGGAATGGAATTTGAAAATTTTTGTAAATGCAGCAATGATTATAAAAATAGAATTCTAAGAATAAAGTCCCTAAGGAGAAACTCATATCAAAGGCATACACACACAAACGAAAAACTTTTCTCTTCATAACATTCCCGCACGTGTACACATGTTGTATATTGCGAAATTATACCCAGAAATGTTGTAGAAGGTCTCTTTTTTTTTCTTCACATTCGCAATCTCAATACTGATGAAACCTTTTACCTTTCGTTTCCGTTTAATTCTCTTCTTGTGTCTTTTTAGGATGTAAGAGTAACCTTTTTACACAATGTCCATTAAAAAGGCCAAGGAAGGAAAAAAGAAAGAGACACATGTATTATGTATGTGCCAAAAGGGCTTTCTTGGAACAAAGGAAAGAATACATGTAAGAAATGTACATAAACCTCGAGAATTGACGTTTCGTTTTCCTTGTCTTATTTCGATCGATGCGTGTACATATTTCGTGTGTCCTGCTTTTTCTCCAACCTGTACTTTACTACCTAATATAATTTCCTAGCGAAAATTACCTTTCGGTTGGTTGGTTTGAAATGGCGAGCTAATTCAGAGTAAACCTAATAATAGAAAATTGCTTTCCTCGAAATCGACAGAATTTGAGAAAGGTAAATGTGTGAGGGGTTGACGTGCTTCTCCACTCACTTCGTGTGTATTTTTTGATATCACGATAATTTGTTAATCAATACTATGCGATATTCGATACACTGTGACTGCTGCACTATAACTGAAATTTGCGTACTCAGGCCAGCTGATTAAAAATTAAAGGATGGCGGAAATGTCGTATCTCAGATTAATACAGATGCCAATTTCAACAAGAATGGAGAAATTCGAAAACGTATACTTCAACATTTTCTGGCAAGGAATGCAATGTCTTTGCACGTCATGGAACCGGAATGGAAACCGAGGAAGTGTGATAAATTGGAAAACTCTGTAATGTCATGCCATGTGTCACATCTTTGTTACGTTGAAGTGAAAGTTGCTCGGAGCTCAATTCCCCAATAACATTTTATTTACTTCAAACTTGAAAAATTTAGCAAATAAAAAAATGCTATGTTCAGAATCCAAATGTTCATTTTTCATCCGACTCATGGAACTCCAAAACATTCGCGGTCAAATCTCACGTAGTATAGAAATACATGTCAGAATTTGGAATGCTTACGAAGCATTATTTCGTAAAAAGGGTAGATCAAATAAGTATGGCACAATTGTACACTATTTGGATTTCCGAATGAGCCAATCATTCACTAATATTTACGTTGGAATTTTTGTCCTTGTGTCTTCCGTGAATTTCCAGGGACGTGTACCAATTAATAATTTTTAACGTGAAATGTATAGTACACATATGTGAATTACCTTCAATTCAATGTGAATTTCCCAAGAATTTTGTACTGTAATTTTCAGAACAGACTAGTTAGAGTCAGTTAGAGATATGAAGCGAATGAAAACTGGGTCAATTAAATAAACTTTCCCAGCGTTTGAAGTTTTACATACTACATTTGGGTAGACATGGGCGGTCGCAGCATTGTAGGAAGATCGGCTCTTCCATGATTACCATATAAACTTTCTCAGTCAAAGGTTTTCCTATTACATTTTCAGAATTCGTATGTGCGTATGTGTAGTTTCAGAGAAAGTAAAACAACTATGTATGTATGTGTGTTAAGTCACAGGGAAATCGCCAAATTTTTGGTTGAAGTGAATATTTGACGGTAGTTTGAAAGATCGGCTTCGGGGGTTTGACTTTGCTATTTTATAACTCCTAATTAACGAACACATTTCGTAATTGGTAATATTGAAAACTTTTATATTCTCTGGGGTGGAAGGGCTCACAAAATTACGTAAGCATAGTGAAATTGCTTGGCTATATTACACATTTACACTGTATTATAAATACTAGGGCACTTTCTAGATTTGGTTTGTTGCCTGTAACGCATAAAAAATTCCATGAATTTTCGCTTCACCAATGTCGCCATTACTTCTTGGAAAATAAGCGCATCAAAATTTTTTTTATTTTAGGTCAGGTAAACAAAAAGTTTTTCATATTACCTGCACAAAGTTTTTTGATGAAATGAAACCAAATAAAACTCAGTTATGCATACGCAGCGTAGGACGAGAAAAAATTAGATTCGGTTCCAAAATTTTTTACTCGACAGGCTGAAAGTATAATAAATTTGGTTTACATAAAAAATGGTTTGAGTCGAACAATGAGATGTGCTCATGAAAATGATTTCAAAGATAATTTTCTTTACATGTCAACATCCATGTTTTGAATGAATTGGATGACGGGTGGTTGGCGTTGACGTGCTCGGCTGGAAGGATGATGATGATGCGGAGATGTTCAAGAAGAAGAGAGAGAAGATAAAAAAAAACTCTTCTTCGGGGTTTGTTCGGATTTCTAGGAATTTTCTCTTTCTCTTGATCGAAATCCCCTTCTTGGAAAATCATCCAAGGAAACTTTATTCTTGTCATGGACGACGACGAACGTGTAGAGTTCTTACCAGAAGACGCCGGCAGTGTAAACATTTTGGGGGTTTGAAGTGTATTCCCTTCAAAAATAAAATGGTTCATTGAACCCCCCTCCCCTCCCTAATTCATCCAGGAAGATTAAGAAAACACCCGATTAATTATGATTCACCGGCCGGTAAGGTAATGCCAAATAACATGGTGCATTCTATGGAAGATTGGGCTAGCTCTCTATTGGTACCTCTAGTGTAGAATGAAAACACGTACTTGAAGAAAAATTCATCCAAAGTAAAAACTGTAGCAAGCAAACATTACAGCAGTGAAAAGGTTCCTACACTTTCTGAACTGCTAATATTCATATTATTTTTGTAGACAATTCTGAACACTAGTCGACGTGTTTGTCTAAATTACACAATTCTGGCCACTCATTTTTGGAATAAACTGAATAAAAATATCATACTTTTCAAAATCATTTGACGCTCGCGCTAACCTTACTACTGAGAGTGCATTCCAATAATAAAACTATTATTAATTTAAAGGATATCACACACCGCCTCCCCAAATTCTTCTACCTCAATTTGACTGATAACAAACTTTTTTTTAAAATGCATCATTTCTCGACTCTTTCATTTAACCACATTTAACAGAATGATTCATTTAAAATGTTTCGTAGGGATATTTGACAATATTTAAATTGATGGTTTACATTTTCGTAATAAAATGTAAAAATTATTTCCATATAACCATATTTTTACAGTAATAGTTTTTTAGGTACAAATTCACGTTTTAAGTGTTTACAAATTGCACTAACATATGTTGCATTATCGATAATTTGTCGCAATACATTAATATGCAATCACTATAGCCTAAACACAATTCAGAGCCTTAATGTACTTTTGAAATTAGCCAAATTCGAATCCGACTGCTGCAAATGCGTAGGTCGAATGTTACTTCACGTTGACGCGGATTCTTTATAAGATTCCGACAAAATTCGGTTTCATATGCAGCTTAAAAATGGCGTAAGCCCTGGGGGAAATGTCAGGGAAAACCTGTCAAAATATCTAAGACCAGGCCCAAAATGTAATTTTGCATTCGCCACGTGTAGTAACATGAACCCTAGGATTGAAACACAAGCCCCAGATGGGAAAACTCCAGCTCTATAGAGTTCCAAGCTCACGTTTGGTTGACTATGACTCTCTGACAGAACAAGTCAGAGTCTCGGGATTCGGGATAATGAGATTTTTGAGAACTCCATCAAATAGCACTCACAACTTGAGTCTCACAGCTCCAATTCTCCGACCCTTGGTTTGTTCTCTGAAGCAACAAGCGAATCAACCGCAGCTGTAGCTCCAAGCTCTTGTAGTAATGAAATGAAATATGTGACGATATAGAACTTCTTGGAAATTGTAATAGGAGTTGCCTAAATACTCGAATCTGGAAACTAAAATTAACTAGTAATTTGTCGTTGGGAATAGAACTTGTTGAATTAAAATTCCTTGGCATCAACTACTTGAAATTCTAAAGATTTGACGAAAATGAACGCATGATTTTTGGAAATAGAGTTGAATTTAGAAAAATTGCGTGATTCACTTTGCATTGTACATTTATTTTGTGGAAAAGCAATCTGATATGACATGTTCGTTGTGAAGTATTGTGGTATCAGATAATCAACGCAGCGGTTTCATGGTTAAAACAAAACCGGATGAGTCAGCATAGGAAATTTTGTGGACATGCTTTCAATTTATATTCTGGCTCGTCAGTGGACTCTTTCACTCAATACAAATACAATATGTTCTTACTTTCCTAAGCGATACGAAAGAAATATCCCGGGTCTCAAGTAAAATATGTTACTTGGAAACGCGCAGAGAGACGATTTAGAATTCAGATACTGTCCTCTACTATAATACATGACCAGGTTATTAAAAGAAATCGACACGAGAAAGTTAGATTGGAGTTCTCCGAGAGGAAAAAGAAATCTCAGTCTCCCTCATTCGTGTCAACTTTTACTTCCAGAAAACTAGGAAGTTTCCAAGAAAATACAGTATAACAATCAAAATTGAGGAATTATTCCAATATTTTGGAATAAAATCTTCTAGACACTCGAACTATGAAAAATCCAAATACCCAGTGGAAAATAATCGTTTCAAACTCTATCAAGTTTTCAAAATAAGCAAGAATTGCTTCCACCAATTTTCTACAACAGACTCCTCGTTCATAAACATGAAATATGAACTTAATATAATAGAAACTACAACTTTCTTTAAGAAAACTGCTGCTTTGAAATAATGGAACCCATCTGTCTGCCAGCTGTACCCCCTGTACTTTCCCAAATGAATTAAAATCTGATTAGTTCCTATGATGATGTATAAATGATGACTCGATTATACTCAATTTTTTCTTGGATTTCTTGGAAAACCCCTTTGGCTACGGTTTCTGGTTGAAAGAGCCCTTCATTTAGTGTATAATGTAGTATGTATCACTCAACTCAAGATGAAAATGAGTGATACATACATTTGATATCACGTCAGACCATAAGAACTGCTGTGTTGTGATTACCGGTTACCCCCTTGAATGAGTTCTTTAGAAACAACTGAACAGACTACGCCCAATTGACTCCTGCCTGTCTCACTTAAACCAATTCCAGGTAATTCCACTCAACTTTACTACTACTGTTGTGTTGACTGTATTAAATTGCATTTCAATTATTTGCGGTTCAGTAAGTTACAAAATACCAATTACAAATTCCACCATTACATTTCTAATTCCATGAAACTCTTTCTTTATTCTTAGTAAATGATTTTAATTTTCTTACCGAGGAGTGAAGGCAGTCACCGAAGTGTCATTCATTTTTTTTGCATGTTCGAAATAGAAAAAAGTGAAGTCTTTGCCTGACGAGGGAACATTTTTCACCGTTCGGAGAAAATTCAAGGGAGATAATTACTTTTTTATTTCAATCTCTCGAGAATTTAACTACTTTGACCACGACCGACCATAAAATACATGATTTGGTTTTAAAACGCAACGTAATTTTTTGAGAGGTCGATTTCTTGGGTACAACTTGACGAAACAATCACAAACTCTACCTTGTGAAAGACTGGTAGTTTCCATCTGTTTAGCCAGAATCCAGTGAAAAAGTATTGAAAGATGATGAACGAGAAAATGCAATTGTGTTTTTTTAAAATAGTCAAGTTAAAGTATGACTAGCTGGAAACACCTTGTACAGAATTCTACGAACTTTGAATACCAAGTACAGTACAAGGCGTCGACAGAATGCCAAGGCGTGACGGATGTCACTCGTTACACTTTAAGTAATTGGCATCCGGCCTCATTCGCTTCACTTTTTTTCTAGCCCGGTGCGGTTTTGTATTCTAGTATTGGTATTTACTCTTTTTTTCGGTGAGAAGACAAATTCAGTTTTTTTTAATAAAGTTGAGTTAAACATACCCTAAAATGCCCGTTAAGAAGGAGGGGTCGCATTTTTTTTTGCATGCAATGGCTGTTTGTAGGGTTAGAAATTACAAAAGTCTCTATCATCGAGATGTCACTAATTTCTCTTTAAAAAACTGGAGAAAGTTTTCTCCAGTATTTCGAATATGATTTCGAATACAAGTTGGACGAATTTTCCTGTAGATTTTTCGCAATTCAGTATCTCTCAGTATAATTAATGTTTGCACGGAAATATCATTTATTTGACAAGATTTTTTCTTCATCTGTCTTCTAATGGAAATGGAGCGGAGAGAAAAGTTAGCATGCTGTAACTGATCGAAATGATTACTTAAAATCTTAAAATTACGTATTGTTCGCACCCACTATTATTCTCCCGCCTGTTGAATAATACAAAACTTCATATCTCGCTTGAAAAAGCAATGGCACTTGTTGTTCATGTCGGAATTTGTAGAATTTTAACATTGTGCTCAATTCCTCTGAAGTGGCTCAGAAAAACAAATCCACAATACAAAAAATGTGTCTCATTCGTCGGAATTCTGGAATGTGTTAATCAAGACTGCCTCTCTACAATGTTGTATGAACTAATTCCATGAATTTTTCTTTAAATGTGTTAGTGTGGAACTCATTAGTCACTGTTCCCTTATGTGAGTGTGTAAATATGCCAAGGTTGTCTCGGATTCAAAAACTCTGATCACGTTTTTCTTTGTTTTTCTTCAGTGAAAACAGTCCCCATTGTCTGATTCATGATGTCAGCATTAATTTAGTTTTCTTGTGTAAAGTTATTCAAGTCGTTTAAATTTTAGGAATCAAAAGTGGGCAACCGTAAAATTGTTTACACTGAAATCTGTCCGTCCCAGGTGATTAGATTCGGGGGGAAAAATGTGAATGAATTAATACATATAAATATATAATTAATCAAGATGTTACGTTTAAAGAGCATTTCGATCAATGAGTTTCAGAAGAAATAATAAGAACTAAGGAGAATTGAGTTTCTCTCGGTCTTAATTCAACGAAGTAGTCATTTCTACGAAGAAAGCAAAGACTGAGATGACGTACGCAGAATGTTAGCACGCCTATTAAACCACCACAAAGTCTACTCAGAACTTTAGGCAATGAAATTTCGAGGAAAGAAATAAAAGACACGGTAAAGACGAAGAAGCATTTTTGAGAAGGTAAAATACGTACACCTTTGAATCCCAGTCCCGAGAACGTCCTTGATGTAATTCTCACACAACAACCATTTACAATCCGGTGGGCTCAGTTCGGGGAATAGGGGAATTTAGATAGGGTCCCACGTATAAAGTTCACTACGTGTACTCCAATTAATTAACTTTCATCATTCTCATCATCTTTCTAATGCATGGTCATAAGCATGGACCGCCTTTCATCTGGTCTTGAGATGATACCCATAATAGTACCAAGAAAATTAATAAAGCAGCCACATGTCTGTCCGAGGGATCAAATCCTAACCACATGAGAATACCTGAATTTGTCCATTTTGCCAGTGTAAAATTACGATAATATGGTAGTCGTACGACGTAATTTAGCAATTACTTATGTGGAACCCTGTAAAATGCCGAAGAGTCGTAGTCAGTCGTTCGTATGCTTAAATAAATGATAAAGACTAGAGATTGAGAACAACTACGACACGGGAGTCGAAGAACAAGACGATGAAGATCTAACACAAGACAACAAAACAAAACAAAATCCTGGAAGATATCCTGCTGACTGACACCGAATCGAATAAATGTGTTGTGTATGTTACCTTGGAGTAGCTCGAAGAATCCATCCTTTTGATCCGGCCAAGATTACTTGGATGGATAAAAATAAAAAAAGGATTATTTTGACGAGGGAACAAATAAAATGAAAATCCTTTCACCTCCGCGTCAGTTGTCTCAAGGAGAAGCTTCAAAAAGAATTTGTTTACAAAGATATCATCCTCCATGGACAAAATACAACATGTGTGGATGTTCTAATGCTCAGAGTTCTTTGAAATACAAAGAACAGAACTGACAGTTTCAGTTGTCGAAACAGAATGATCAATGTTCTATTGTTTAACTGTTTTCAAAAATTTCCAATACAATAGAGTCGGAAAGATTCTACGGGTAGTACAGTCAACACAGTTAACTTTTTTGAACTTTACATACTTGAAAAAAAATCGCACTTGTACCTCGAATTTGGAATTTTCGGTGGAACAAGCATTGGTCTCAAAACAAAATCACCATATTTTTTGTCTAATTAATTCTGCTAATTAATTTGTGGTGCATTAAATGCATATCTACTTCTATTCTAGTCAAACCACATTAATCTTTTTAATAATTGGGACCTTCCGATTTACTTGAACAACTGGAACTGGACTAATTAAAAATACATGAGTTCTCTCATCAAAAATGTCCCAATGCGGTGGTTCATTCCCATAACAATTAATGAGAGACTTCAACTCTCTGACAAGCTCAAAACCCCAAAACCTTCCTTCCTTCCTTTCTTGTTTAGTATGTACCTCATCTCTGATTAATGATGAAGGATTTCCAACTAAAATTTATTTTACAATTCGTTTGAAGTTGTGTTGAAGAGATAGTTCCTAGAAACACTAGCTTATTTATGCTTGGTGCTTTCACAATTCAAAATGTTCCGATACGGTTGGAAAGTTCATCTCCTGTCAAGTTAACTCAAAAAAACTTCCTTCCTTCATAGTCAGTTCAGTCCGCATGAGAAAATGATCAAAAATTGGATCCCAAGAATTGCTAAAATGGGAATAAAGTGAGGTGATCATTCATTGTCTCATTGTCTATAGACACAGACCGCCGCATTACAATTTTTTTTACATTGTTGTTGGCCGACTGTTTAAGGTTCGTGGAAAACACCCTACCTCCATCATATACGTACAATTCTACTTGAGTAGTCGTCTTAGAAGACAATTGACAAGGGAAAAGTTTTGAATAGGAAAACTTACAAAAGGGTACACCACTTCTTTGCTCTAATGTCCTCCTTCCGTCCGCCTATTATTCTCACGAAATTAATGAATACATGGAAGTCAGAGTCACACTGGGTACAGGTAAACTCAAATTGAACAAATCCAATCAAGTTGTAGAATCGTAGAAATATCATTCCCTTGACTTCCCAAAGGCAATTTAGCAATTGACTGACAAGGAAAATGTTTCTGACGTAAAGGATGGTCAAATACAATCACATTTGTAATTAAATTACAGAATTACCATTATAATTACGTAATTGTAATGTAATTAATTACTTTAAAGATGCTTGTAATTGTAATTTGTAATTGAAATTACTTGTTTCTCGATTACTTTTGTTGACTAAAAAAGTTTGAAAGCAGTATGAAGGAAAAGAGCTATTTTAGTGGCGAAACACACAAAACTTGTAATTTGTATTATAACTTAAATTGTAATTGAAAATTCAATGCCTTCAATATTTTCAATGTAATTTGTAATTGTAATTCAATTGCTAGCGATAATGAGGGTGTAATTTGTAATTATTTACATAGTAACAATTAACAAAGTAACTGACCTAAGTCTGGTATCTTATCAGAAATGTCAACCCCTCTTTTGCAAAAATCAGCCTAAGCATTGAGACCAAAATTACTGTGACAATTTTAAATGCTGAATACAAGAACTGAATAATTCCTAAAGTTTTGAGTACGTACAAATAATGTCATATTCACATGCTAGTAGTACACCTTGTGAGATGAATTGAGACGCTTGCTAAATGGGGAAGGCTTTCAAGGTAAACAATGAAAAGGATTTTCTTTGAACCAACTCAAGAACAATCAGCGCTCTTATGAAAGGATTGACTTCGTTGTAATTGCTTACTACGTCGATTGAGTAGGGTCCCGAAAGCCTTAAGTAATTATTGGCCAAAACGGGCGTGTTTGCCAAAGTTTGAGAAACTTATTCTGCATAGAATTTTGTATTGCTTTGCGTCCCCAAAGCAAAAATTTAAAGAAATTATACACAATTTATCCCAACTCTTCTCCGAATCAAAAACTCCAAATGTTTAATTTAGTTTTTAATAGTAAAATTATGGTTAAGACGGCAATGAAGAGAACACAAAAGTAATGACAGTTTTTTTTTAAATTGTGTTCCTATTTTGTTTCTTTAAATATCGTGTTGTATGAAAATGCGTTCATAGGTACGTTGTTGGTGTGCTCATCGATTATTTGACATACCGGATATTATGGATTTGATTCACTTTTCATGTCTTAAATGATTAACTCCCCAGCACTAGCACGCATAAGAGAAAAACATTTTGACTCACAAACACGAGAATTTCCTGAGAAATTAAGACACCATGAGTTCAGACTTCGGACTTCCTGATAACCTCACTTTCAAAAAATGTTGAAAACAAAGATATAAGTACACACATTATACAATTTCGAAATGCAATTCGTAGTATTTACTGCTCATTACGAAAAGTCTTCCACGTGTCAAATCCAAATCAACTAGAATCTTCTATTACGATGACTCACACGACATCCGTTCAATGAATTATTGTGGTGTAATTGAACATGATAAACAGATCCTTAGTTAACATCCATAATTTTCTGCTCGAGTGAGGAACGTAATACAAACATTCGTAGAAAATAAATGAAGGTAGGAATAAATGCTAGTAAACACATTACCCAATAAAATATGACAGAAAAGATCGCACCCACAGTTTACATATAATCGTTGATTTAATTAAACTTCTAATTAAACCTCTACATTGTAATTACACGACTTTATGGTGGTCCTGCAGAATATACTCCGACCCTAGCTCTCCCAGCATAATAGTGGCAGCGTTTGTATTCCCATTGACAATCTCAGGAATGACGGAAGCATCTACGACTCTCAACCCAATAGCGTGGAGTACTCTGGAATAATTTATAAAATTACGCCAATCCGTAGTACATGTATAAAAACCGATAGGCAATTTTCAAATTGTAAATACCGGAATCGAGTATCCACGACAGCCTTAGGGTCCTTCAGTCCACTTCCCATTCGGACAGTTCCTGTAGGATGACACAAAGTAGTTGTGAAATGTCTGGCGTAACACTCCCAGTATTCACCACTTTCAAATTCGTGATTTTCACATCCTGGAAATTTATTCGGAGCCATTTTTGTTCCTAGACTTTTCAAATGACTTGAGTTCTTCAAAAAGTTTGTAATCCACTGAATCCCTGAATTGTGAAAATTGTACATGAAATTTTTGTTGTATTTTGCGTAAGTGAAATATTTCCCTGCCACCAAAATTGGCATCTTGGATTTTGACTAGGTTTGACTATACCTTCAACAACACGACGTATATCCGAAGGGTCACTGTAGTAGTTCGGGTCAATAATTGGATTTAAGTCTGGATCCTTTCCAGCAAGACGAATTTCTCCAGCAGATTGAGGCTTCGCGAGAATAACTGTTATGATAAAACCATCTTTCCCAACGTTTTCATCATAATACTTTTCAAAAATTCCAGGCAATCCTTTGTATCTTTTTGTAAGTTCTTTCCCATATCCTCGATGAACTCCGTAACCAAAGAAAATGAAGTATACGTCTGGCCAATCCAAACTTTCATCTCTTCCGTTGCTAGTGAAATATCCATTAGCAAAACGTTCCTGGGGTGAGGAAAATGCATCATCGACTGCAAATAGAAAATTTTCAATTATACATAGTTGGACCGTCCGTCCGTGAAAGAGCATTTGTGGCGTCAATGCTACGGTTGCAGCTACAATCTAGTGTCCTAGGGTTATTTACCCGTTTTGTTGCCGAAATAATCCACTAAGGTTTGAACAGTAAGATCCCGGTCCTTTATGAAAGTTAAGGAATCGTTGACTAAAATTGGACCAATGAACGTTGAGACATGATCCTGAAGATTTTTCCCAACCGGAAGGTTGATTCTTGGCTTTATCTGGACAAAGGATCGGACTTTATATTATTAGGATTTGGTGGGCATATAATTGTTGGTCATACCCCTAACGACTCCAAGTGATCTTTAGGGCCTATACCAGACAGCATTAATAATTTAGCAGAATCGATTGTTCCACCGCTAAGAATTATCTCTTTATTGGATCTGACAAAATGTTGTTTCTGATGACGTACGTAAGTAACGCCATATGCTCGATTCGACTTGTCCAAATGTATCTGTTCAAATAAAAATGGTGATCATTGGTCGTCCATAGTGTAGAATATTGGAACTAATAGTGGCTGCAGGAAAAAGTTGGATTTTTTAAGGCTTGCGGCTGAATTCTCTGAATTTCTGGTTGCCTCATCTTATGAACCGCCCTGTACATTACCTTGATAGCTTTGGCGTAACGATAAATGTGGAGAGACGTTCGGTTAAGTTCTGGTTGGAGAAATGCACTAAAAGTGCTCACTCGCCGACCATTCTTGATCGTGAAATCTGGCCGCATAAATCCTGCAATATTTTATTAATTTCAGCAATAGAATTTGGACAAGTAGTCTTAAATTCTGAAGAATTCTCTAACCTTTGGCTGGTTGGTGAGTATTAAAATCTCCGGATGATATGCCTTGCTCTTTGGCGGATTCAAAAAAATGATCCCTTATGGGAGGTACATAATCCAATTTTCCAACGTAAAGCTCGTTCCCGACGTCATGAGTATCTCCTGAACGTAATTAGCAAAATTAAAATTAAATTCTGTGCGTATTTAAAAAGTACATGATAAAAACAGAATCTATTGAGAATGACCTTGTTCATAATTCCCATGATAGTCTTCCGAGCGTTTGAAAAATGGGAGAAGATTTTTATAAGACAGTCCAGGATCACCAGTCAAATTAGACCACCAGTTAAAATCTCGAGGATTTCCTCTCAAGTACAGCATGTTATTAATACTACTGCAACCTCCCAATGCTTTACCACGTGGCCATTGCATTTTCTAAATCGGTTAAATGATTTAGGTACCAGTATTTAACAGATTAAGAATAAGTTTGTATCATGAACTGACTTGGCCTTGTAATGCTAGGCAAGAATTCTGTTGAGGTGTTGTTTCATATTGGTAGTCCATTGAGGATTGAAGGAGTGACCCTTGGAGATACGGCACATCGGAAACCGGATTTGGATCTCCACCTGCCTCTAATAAAAGAACGCGATATTTCTTGGACAGCCGGTTCGCAACGACCGCGCCGGCCGAACCTCCCCCAACTATAAATTAGTTGGAAAATGTGATCGAATGTGAGACGGATTTTCTAAAAAATCGAATTAGGAAAATTGAACACAACTTACTGACAATGAAATCGAAGCTCTCATTTTTCCCATTACTGTGTTCAGCCTTATTGGAACTTGAGATAAAATCTTGCAATAAATTACGAGAATCGTAGAGATCGTACAGAACCGGAACAAAAATTAGAAGTATAGCCCCAACTGCAGCTGTACTTGTTACAGCCAAAGCAACCATCACTGTTTAGTTTAATTAATTCACTTTTCAAGTTTCATGAATAGTTGATTTTGATTTTTTTTCCCCATAAAACTGGGTTCACTGCACAAATATAAATGGATTCAAATTATTTTAATTCGATCAAATAGAATTCTCAACTAGTATTGCACACAAGTAGCCTTTGAATGTAATAAATAATCTGGACTGCATCGGTTAGTGCAGGTCGATATTTCGTAATGGAATAATTTATTACTCAAACGCACACTGACAGGAAGATAAATTCGAGTTTCAAAATTCTAATTCATGGCATTGATAGAATTACAGTTGACAAATCACAAGAATTTGAATTGCTCATTCAGCATTACAAGATTTCAATACAAGTGACCTCAAATGCTTACTCGGCATATCTCATCGCTGGAACGACTAATTGTAAATTCTTAGTAATTACGAAATGAAATTTAAGAAAAATTTACAAACATGTAGAAATGAAATCAGCGATTCAAAGGTAATGGAGAATTTCGCGCACAATTTGTTGTTGATTGGAATCCATCCAATTTATAACGAGAATGTAATGTCGATAAATGTTATAAAATTCAAAAGAAAATTGTTAAATTATTCGTCACAACTCCAAATGTGCTTCCGTATTCCTTAGGACACGCTTGACTACACACCTTTCTTAACTCTTCCACTATGAGACCACTTAACCGCATGTTATTAAATATGATTTTAGTCATCTACCTTTTTATTTAACGTGTCCAGTCTAAACGTCCTTACTAACAAGGAACCATTTCAGTGGTAAGTTGTAACATATCTAGCGTGTCTCGTAAAAGAACCTGACATTTTACACGCCATGGGGTTCCTCTGTACTCCACTCGTACGCTATCTTAATAGGCATAAGTGCATACGAATACGACCTTGCGGTTAACGGATAATTTCGAACGATTTCAACAATTTTCAATTCAAAAGGCACTTCGTCATGGTTTACTTTCCGAAGCTTTGCGTTGACCATTAACAATGAAAACCGGGCAATCTTAAACTGAAGATTGTTATGCCCAATAGCAGAAACACTCTAAAAATTGAATAATTCGAAGCGCACGTACATTGTTGGGTTCTGCAAATTCCTTAAAGTTCGTTTATTAGAAATTGAATAAAAAAGTGTGAGTATTGAAGAACAATGATGCGTGAACATAAAAAGTACATATTTACTACAACACATTTCTGATACGATCCTAACTCTAACTCTAAATTCCACGTTTAAATTGAATCCCTATCTTTTTCACGCACATCTTGTCTCCTCTCCGCCCGTCTCCCAGGCGAATAAAGATGTCTTGTCCGGAAATTGGATTTCAAGATCCTGATTCGATTTACAGTCTCGACTACATACATTTTCTCCCAAAATAGAATTCTGAGAGAATGTCTGTCTCACCACACTCGCGCGTGTATGACACCTATTTATTCCTAATGACCAATTTTGCTTCTCGTGTGACGAGTAAATTGAAAAGGTCAAGGCGATAATTATAGTCATAGTACACGAATAATCACCTTACATTTCTTTCAACCATTATGAAATTGATGCGAGACTAGCACAAAGAGTTGATTCCTGGATTTTATTCAGAGGTATATTTCATGTTTCTCCGTAAAAATGTGTTGTTCAAATAAATATTGCGCAAAAACATTTCTGAGTAATCTACCTGGGTACAGAGTGCCAAGAAATGTCATGGACATGGACGGTAACACTGTACAGTGTACAGAAGTGGGGAGTAGCTTTGACAACCCTAGCAGGAGGAAATTCTTTGACAGAGAATTTCGAGGAAGAGGAGAAGAAAGAGAGATTTTGTTTGAACTCAATCGCAAAAAGGTCTTTGATGAATTCCTAATACGACATTCAGTCGGAAAATTCGGAGAAAGGCTCATAGCGAAAGGTAACGTGTGTGTGTGTGTGTGTGGCGTGTGGTCATAGTCATCTCATATTATATTACAGTGAAGACAAACAGAAATAACTTTATATTAGTTATCATGTGCTCTCTTCGACGTAATTACAATTTATAAATTGATGAACAAAAATTTAGATAGAAAATTTTCACTGTAAGTAGGATTTTGCGCAAGGGAAGAAAGCAGAAGTCAATTTTTGTACGTCTGAAGTTTTCGGTATTTCTTGTCTATAGAAAAATATTTTGAAATCAAATAGCAAAAAAAATAATCCAAAGAACTCCCAAATATAATTTTTGAGCATTTATTTTGCTTCTACTTGAAATTAAACACCTTTTTTTTAGCATTGCATGTTTATCTATAATTTTGTATTTCCTTTGGTTTGTGTTTGGGCGTGTGTCTGCTTGCTACGCTACCTGAATGAGTTAGATTCGACCAGGCTCTCATTTCACGGGAACAATTACATGACACTTTTTTTTAGTTTCAAAATTAATAATTCTGAGAAGAGAGAAAATTGTTCCTGTCATCCACATCCATCCACCCAGACTCCAGTCATGCAATTCCTGAGGGCATTTTTTGATACAGTATGAAATGAATTGAGAATTGAAATGAAGATTAGAGGAACTACGTTCAAATAGTATAGCAAAGCAACTCATTACATGCCGGGTTTTCAATTCAATTGGAATTCTTGGGTTCTTTCAGCCCGGATTTCCCTGGAAATCTACTACATACTCCAGTGCTCACTCATGCAAAAACAACCCTTTCCATTGTTCCCTTTTTAGTCCCGTGACAATTATATTATTAAGCAAGCACATTGTGTTTTCCTAGTATTTCATTTCAAATGATTGAATTTGCCATTTCCATTGAATTGAGTAGGATTTGGATTTAATTTAAATCCGTTCCTTGTATTTCAACTTCCCTTTTGTGTTTATGTGTTATGTGGATACCGGGTGTTTCATAATATTGTCTTCAACAGGAAATTAATTACTCATGTGAACAATGTGAGGCTCTGAATCAGACGTAAAGTTTACTACAAAATATGTACTCTTAGGCTGCCTTACTGTGAGAGATTAAAGGAAATATTTGGGGGAAACGTTATGAAGGATATGACGATTTGTCAACTGAGTTGAATTGATTGATTGGCTGATTTGATTTAAACCTATGAATGGCCATGAAGTTATGTTTAGTTTTAGAACTTCCGTCCAGAAACTAATTTTCTTGCTGAATGTGTCACTAAATGTCTACTGGATTTAAAAATATAACCGTCAAAACACACATAACTTCATTTTTGGGGTGGAATATATTTCCAGAACGGAAAAGCAACAAGTGCAAAATTCTGCCCGTATCGAATAAACTCTTTGGGCCATTAATTGTTGTAGGATGGATGAACGGTACGCTGTCTATATGTTAATGTCACGAACGAACGATATGACGTGGAGTTAGTCTTTCTACTTTATGTATTAAGAGAAATATGCCACTGTTTGGCCAACCATTTTATCAACAATTTACATAATTTTCATTACCGAATTCGAAGAATGTATATCTGGGTTACAAGAACTATTTTGTAACGTATTTCTGGCAAGAATTTAAACGGATCGTATAGTTCTCATATGGTTATGGGTCCGTTGAACTGTTTTTTTTTCGTCTTCCTTGAGACCGTTGACGTGAGTGAAAATAATTATCAATTGGTTCCTAGAACCCTCACAAATGTGGAAGTAAGGTTAATGCAGGTTCCATAAACGGGAGGATATGACAATGGCATTTACTTAACATTGTTTGCAGAATTTCTATACAATTCATCCAAATAGAAGAGCACATTGCCCAAATTGTCCATTGCATGTGGGAGAAATATGGAACAAAGCGACAGAAGGTTGGTCTTTTGTTCTGAACTCAAAATATAGAGACCGGAATTAGGTGAATCAGGTTGGCAAATTAAAATGAATAACAATGCTCAACCATGTCTAATAATGTATTGATTTATAATTCACATTTGCCAAATGAGAATACAAAGTTAATGAGTTCTCTTTTAAATGGAGAAAGCAAACCTCATACTTTCTTCAGTTTCCCTGAATAATACTTCCGCTAGGAAAATCCCTGGGCAATTCTACATGGTACATAATATTTTCATCTGCGATTCTTCTTACAATAGAACGTAATGGTTGGTTGAATGGAAAGAAGTTGCAATGTTGCTAATACACACCATGGGACCAAAATGTATGTCCAAAATGGTAAAGTTTCTAAAATTTAGTCATGTCTAAACTATGTAATGAATTAAATTTTGAATTTTTTTCACAATTTTCAAAATTACAGGCCATACATTTTATTCTCTGAGTTTTTGTACACTTGTCCGTGTTTCATCGCATTGCGTAATAAACATTAGATTAAACTAGTCATAGTTGTCTTACTTTTTGTGTAGTACGATTATGTAATTTGTCAACATATTTATATTTCTGTAATTAGAATTACATTTATACAAATCAACAATGTAAATAAAAGCAATTACTTTATCAATTCTCTTTTTATACATATTGCCAGGTGCTTCTTATTTGCCAGTGAGCCTCATCGGATTTATATGGCAGAAACTATTCTACAGTTCGTGTCTCCCGAAGTGCATAACTTAAAATATTACAGGTCAATCCAAAAATCACCACTACCACCATTTTGGCTCTTCAGGAGTTGAACTTTGACTCCGTCCCGAGTCTCACTTCCATCAGAATTGCTTTCTTCAGTTGGTTTTTGTTCTTCTTGATGAGAATTCTCGGAAGTGCCCGATGACTTAACTGTATCAAGATTAATTTCACTCTGAGGAGATTTCTCGACTGCGACTGCAACTGGATGAGGATGAATCTTCTTGTGAGCTTTCAATTCACTTTCCTTACTAAATTGTATAGCACAAACCGAACATTCATATTTTTTTAAACCATGAACTTTCAAATGTTTGAGTTTTTGATTTAAACTAAAGTGCTTGTGACATAAAGGACATTTCCATTCCGGAGGTTTCAAAGTACTCGTGTAATTCTTCCGTACATGTATACTTAATTTGTGATGTTGTAGAACTCCAGGGTTAACAAATTCTCTTCCACAAATGTCACAAATACAAGGAGCTGGAATTTCGACCTCAGAGCGCGAGCGGTTGGTCCCATTTGTGGCTTTCTGCATTAAGTGATCTCTAAGAGTCATATTTGTTGTGTTTAGTGAACTCGTCGGCGGAATTTGTGTTTGAAGGGGAAAAGTATGTCGACGTCTGATTGTGTCCGAAGAAGTCTCAGAATTGTGTCCGGTCGGTGATGATGAATCTCGAACTGTCGTGCATGGAATTTTTATCGTATTTTCAGTTCCATTTGCAGTCGTGTCTCGGTAAAACACCATACCTAAAGCGACCAGATAATAAAATTACTGTATAAGAGATGGATTTTTAAATCCCTGCATGGTTAAATTTTTACCTCCTCTTGAAGAAGTCTCTGGAAGGGATGTCTGGGATGTATTAACGGCTTGTGGTTCTCTTCCAATTTCACCCGCAGCACCTATGCGTTAAAATAATTTGATTTTATAATTATAGTATTGCATCCGCAAAAATAAAATTCAAGATAAGACTTACGCCTAATGAGTTCAGATTTCCAATCTCCATTGACAATCTGTGAAGTATGAGGTCGATTTTGCAAGACCGATCCACCATTGTAGTTATTCTGATTAGAAATTCTCGGAAAGCCAGAAGTCATGCCTGTTTAGAATAAATAGCTTCATATTTCAAATCAATTCCCATCTAAGAAGTATTTCTCTCTACAATTTATTTCAATAGATTACCGACGGGACCATTGTTAAATTGACTATCATCATGCGTATGAAGGTGGCGACTGCTACTGCTGGCCATCCGATCCGTAGAATTACAAAAATGCTGAGTTGGTCCACAAGCCAAACGCAAGCTGCTTGGTGGATTTGCTCGAGCTGGACAAATCAAATTTAATTGTATTAACCGTTTAAGCTGGAAATGAACAGACGAAGTTTAAAAAATAGTAGTTTATGAATTAGGTCTTACCATTATTACTAGGCAGAATTGGCATTGAAGATGTTACCAATACTTGTTCTGAATTACCAGGATGAGTAGTCGGAGGAGTAATTGGAGAGTAATTCGTTCTTTCAAGTGGTCTCTTTATTACTTTCGTCTTAAATGATGCTTTACTGGTCAGCCTTTCACAAATGCTTTCTTCGTAAGGTATCATACTCTTCTTAGAATCTACAAATATTAAGGTCGTAAACATGAACGAATTCCCAATTGAATTTCAGGAATTGTCCAGAAACGATTTTTCTGAGTAAAAATTGTGAGATTAAAAATTTTATTTGTATTAATATTTGACCTACTTATCTGTGCTGAGAATAATTCTCGAACGAGAACCATTTTTTCGTCAAATTCTACTAACAACCAACTAAGGACTTCTTCAATTCGGAAAACTTTATCTTTTAATATTTCTATTTCCGCCTCCATGTTCATTGCCTGCATTTTTGCTTATTAAATATCTCAGAACAAATTTTAAACCCTCTAGTCAAAAATAACTGTAGAAATTTAAACAATTTAAAAGTTCAATTTCAAAACAACAAAATATGCTGGACACTTTCAAATTCCCAAATTCCCGGTAATACAGAATGGAATGAATGGAATTCCAGAATTCCAGTCAGTCCAGTCGTCCAGGCCCTTCGGGTCTGCTATCTTGTATAGGTACTTGAGTTTATTCGCATTTTCCTCCAGTACTCCAGAGCAAGTACTAACTTAATGTCCATAAAAAGCATTTCTAAATCAAAATCTTTCATTTTATTTATTTCCAGTTCCTATTTTGTTTGAAACCGTCAAAGTCTACAAAATTCCTTTTTGACTATTCAAAATCATAATGGTTTGTTTATATCCCCAAAACATTTTGATTAGCTTAATTTATATATGTATATAATTACAAATAAGTTAAGTTATGTAAATAAGCGATAACACAATAGTTTCCCAGAGTTGATCTTTCCTATGTTTTGTACAAATCATTACACATGTATTTTTATAATATGCAGTGTAAAATTGGGCAGTATATTTTTTTTATAAACTCAAATTGGCACCAAATGCGAAGAACGTTTATTCTTATGTATGTATATTTTCTTGAGCATTTATTTCTTCTTGGCTTGAACTTTTCAGTCTCTTCTTCATTAAAAAAAAGAAATGAAAATTCTTCAAACTAACGTTGAAAGCTCGATCGTTGGATTTGGTGATACTTGTGGAATTAAAATACTCTTATTTGATGATTTTTCCTGTGAATAAAATAATAATACAATAGAATATGTCTTAAATATTTCTCAGCCTTCTTCAAAAATAATTTCAGCTTACCTGTTGCCAAGAAAAAACATGGTAGACCATAGCACATCCACCAAAAATGATAGTTATTCCTATACAAGCTGTTGTAATAAGAGCCGGTATAGCAAAACTTAAATGCGTAAATGTGTACAAAACTATGGCTGATAAAAATAATGGGATGGATAAGAAAAATCCAGCTATTGCAACTCCTCTAATTACTCTAACTTTTTGTAAAAACCGTGTTGTACTCGTACTTCCTGAATAAATAGAAACAGAAGTAAAAAAATTAGTTATAAAATTACATCTAATCATTATAGCACTAGCACCAAATGTACTGACCTGAAATTGCGAAAAAGAATTGCGCTGAGGTAATTAACAGTACGCACAAATTCAATGACAAACACATGGCTGAGAGACACAGTGTGACTTCGTACATCATCTTGAACTCATTGTCATCTCCACCTGAAAAAAATAATTACGATTTTAATTAATAACGTTAATTCAAATTAGAATGAATATTTTTACGTTCACTTACCGACAGTCATCGGCCATATTATCTTGAGTAGAAATATGAGGGAATTTAGTGCAAGAACTAGGGATAATATGGACAATAGTGAGAGAGACCTAAGTACATTTGTACGAAAAGTCATTAATTGTTGTGTGGAGGTCGAAGTTAATTGGGAAGGAATTGTTGTGTCCTGGAGTAATTGGGGTTGTGAGTGTGAAGGTTGTGGGGAAAAATAAATACTTCCATTTGGTTTGGACGGATGAAGGTCATCTTTTATAATCTCACTCCGATTTAATTTTTGGGAAGAGTCGATGAATGAGCGTGTGTTGTGTATACTTGGATGATACAAGGATTGATCCAAATAACCTGGACAAAATCAAATACAAAATTAAAATTAGTCTGGTATTGCGTTGTGACCGGTACATTGTGTTCAGGGCTTGATTCTTCAGGCAGACAATGTATGGCGGTTCCTTTAAGAAAGTCTTTCTCGATTGACGTCTTTCTAATTCTAAAGATGGCTTTGCTAAGCCAAAATCAAAATGCACTTTGTATGAAAAATACGCTTGACAATGACTGCAACTAATTTATGGATACAATTCCTTATTCTCACGCTTATAACAAAAATTTATTCTTTGCATGTGCATTGATTGCTGCTTTACCTCCCAGAGTACAGTTTCTGAAAAAAATTCATGTATTTACAATTTTGTAGCATTTTCTATTACTGCGATAATATTTTTAACCCGGTGGGTATGCGCCAGGTCTAGACCCAGTGTTTACTCGAGCCAAGGCGAACGCTCAGGTCTCGGCAATTGTTCGGTCATTCTCATTACGATAATCACAGATCATTTAGACAAAAATTGACAGGGAACGATTCCAATCTCTCAAACCAATTTGCAGCTTGTTACGTATGTAAAAAGAGGAGTTTTGGAATGAATGAACAGGATTAGTCTGCAAATACTATATGGGAAAAATAGTAGTACTATAGTGACCAATTTCACTCCACTTTGGTTAGGGTTGGATTCTCTGGGCAGACATTGTGTGGTGGTTGAGTTATTTTCCCATAATATTAGAGTACCCTGTCTAGTTCAAACGAAAACTGACCCATATTTCTCTATGCAAAATACGAGACTATATGTCCACCCATGTGTTACCGACAAATGTCAATTAATGACCACCAAAACCCAAATCAAAGTAAGGATGTTAGTAATGAAGTCGTTAGTCCAAAATTATCCTCCATATGAAATACTTGCTTATGAAATACAGATAGTCCATCTAATTCGTCCTTACTTTTACTATGACTATGTGAGTGTTGTGGACCTTCTATGAACCTTGTCGGGTCAATTTGGAGATGTTGTTGATGGAATGACAAATCTCCTGAATGAGAGGAATTCGTCAAAGGGTGCGATGGGGTTGGCAGTGGGACTCCAGTTGTCCCATAATGACTTACAGAATGTTTGAGCATCTAGACAAATAATAATTAAAAATGTTATTTGAAATATTCTAAAATGTAATCGAAGACAATGATAAATTAGCCTCTAGTTCAAGATCAGACACGACACACTGGGTACAATGTAATACTTCGTATGTAAAACTTAAGAGGGAAGGTTACGACTTGTCCGACTTCGATTCAGCCAAATTTTGACCGATTATCTCAGAAAACTTTTCGGTACGCTTCAATATTGTTTGACCTCTGCTCCCACATCTCAATTTCTTTTGAAATTATGAATGAAATTTTATGAAAAATCACAGAATGTTCACAGGGACCGCTTGGCCGGGTTGAAGTCGGGCACATCAGAACCTCCCCTCATCAGATGAATATAAAACATCGGGTTTTGGTTGATTCAGTCTAAAAAAATCCGCGTTCATAACAATTTGTGTACTAACAACCGCCTGGATAGTTTTTGTGTCAGTCCGGTCAAGCAAACTGCGGTATCGAGAGCCAAAAACTGTAATATCTCTAACAATTTAATACAAATTATAACTTTCTGGCAGTGACGGTGCGCGTTGATCGGAAAACTCGCTTAATGTTTGTACTGTCAGTTTTGAACCATTGAACCATTTGACATTCTTTACAAAAAAATTTTTTAACTTTATTACAAAATCTACTGATAACATCCAAAATTTAGGGTCGGCTCAGAACAGCTAATTAGGAGATGATTAATTCCGATAATCTTCAGATAAGATGGCTCAAATACATTTATTTGATATTTTCGGCTAGTTAGGAATAATTATCGGATTATCGACTTAAATTTATCTATGATTACCGGTTTCTATAATTTATTATCAGATAATCATATATAAAATTTTCAGATACATATATGATCCGATTAGAGTTGAAGTACGTGAAGACCTGAATTCCAGTGAAATCGAATTGGCAAAAAATATTTGAATGAGTTGTACATAAAACTTTTCGCTAACAGATAAATTCTTTAGGGTGTCATTTCGTTTTGATCAGAAATTCTGCTTCTGCCGGCATTATAATTCATACACTTTTAATACAAACATTTTGAAATGTTTACCTTTCAAAAAGAAAAAACTTTTTTTCATTTGTAGGAATGTGTAGCAAGGTCGTAAGTCATCCTCGTTGACTCAAGAATTCTAAGGTGTGTCTCCATTACACTTACACTACTACACGACGGGCCACTGTGATAAAGTTCCAGCCAGCCCATCCATGTACATGTAGTAAACTACAATCACTTTCCATTTCTTTTATTTACAAATACTTTTGACATTTCCTTCACCATCCGCATCCTTTCTCTTCCAAAAAAAATGTGTATGTAATTTACAATTATTTCCAAAAAACTTTTACTCAATTAAAATGTGTACATATGATAAAATATAATTTCTACTTGTTGAATTATTTATTTATTTGGACTAGAGCATGGGGGGATAGACATACTACTCCTGTATTAATGGAGGCAGTGTGAGAGCACGTAACAGTAACAGCTGCATTATTCAAACCAACTGAACTCGTCAAATGTTTTTGTGTATTGGAGGATTGGGATTTTAGTTTGGACCCAGACCCAACCTTAACCAAGCAAAAGCAAACTTGCTGCTCCTGCTGCTTTAACTTACAAAATAATATCTCTACATATTTATGAAGAGTTAGGGCGTACCGTACCACCTTGCCTTTATGAAGGGGCGTCCAAACACCTTTCCAACAATGTAGTCATCAAAGGGGTACAAATCTAACCAGGAGCATTATTCGGATGTATGCATGTGTCTAACCCGAATTAATTGTGAAATATTAGTGGGTCCGTCCGTTGTCTCGGTGTGGTATTCGTATGTGTAGTCGTGTTCGTATCCTATTTAACTATTTTAATGGTATCATGGTGCTTAAATTTCTTTTCAAAGCTTTTTTTCAATTAGAATTCTTCTTTGATTCTGTCGATATTTCAATAGTACTAGTACGGCTGGAAATCCAACTCATTTAATACAAGAAATACACCGATTTTTTAGCATGTAAAAATGCAATTCGTATAAATATCGTTCCAATATTATTTGCTTGTGTGGTCCATGCTACAAATTTAATGTTGATGCAGGTGGTTGTGGTAATATTATTTCATTTTCTTCCAAGCCTACGCCGTATGGGGACTACCTTATCTGTTATCATATATTATCAGATAAAGAACAGTTTGTTTTAACAATATTTTTAATTACGCAACCTTACCCAAATCGCATAAAGAAAACTAGTCAGACTATAACCAATTATGACGGAATTGAGTACAATGTTCTCACATTTTGCAGTTTCGTCAATATTTTCAAGTGTTGGTTAAAATGGTTGTCTTCTTGATTGACAGAAGTTAATATGTACGTACGATAGTTTTGATTTGACCCTCAAGTGCTAATCATTTTAAAAAAATGTAAAAATCTTACAAGAAAACCCCTCCCAAACTAAAACCTTGTAAGTTACGTCGGTTCGAGTGTTTTGTATTGGCATTTGCACTACCCTCAGTTTTATTAAAGTGGGTTTGGCATGACAGGACCAGTAAAACTTTCATCTCTTTGAGAAAACCTCTTTTACAAGTACCAGTCCCTGTTGTTGTACTTGTACTGGGCAATATCACCTCGCACCAGCATTTATTCAACAACAGCAGCAGCAGCCAGCACCTTTTTGAACCGAACCCCATGTTAGTTAGAAAAAAAACAAAGGCTGTGAAGGTCGGGTGATTCAGTTGAAAATCCCCTTTGGAATGCCGGCACGGCTTGTATAAGTACAAGCCTTACATTGGAACATTGAATTTTGCATTGGACGGATTGCATTGCGTGTGTGCTCCTGGAACTTCTCAAGGGTTTAGTACTTTAGTGGTTCTTTCACTCAAAAAACTTAAGCAAAAGCAAAAGCAAGTTTAGTTTGGATAGTTTGAATAAGAAAAAGGGAAAATTTGTACCTTGTGTACTTGCGTTTGTGTAAAAAAACAAACACAACATGGGCCAACCATTGAATTCAATTGAATAGAATAGAATAGCTTTAGCATGACACGGTTTAAATTGTACTTCAAAAGGAGAGGTTTTTCATGATAACTACTTCCAGCCACGCACGCACCTTACACAGAATACATAATAATAAACCATATAAAATACTTTATTGCATAATAGTACCAGTACTGGCTTTCTTTACCATTATTCATACATAATACGTATGCATGTAATGTAATGCACGCATTTTTTTTTCACAAGAAAGTCAGAAAATCTGAGTCTGAGAATCACCACAAACAGCACCGCACCGCAATAGTTCTGCACGAGCAGCGCATACAAACGCATACATGATTTTCTGCTCGATTAGGTAGACCGAATATTTTTTTGTTCCAATCATAATAATGACAATCTGGTTTGTATCGACAGACACGTCACTTCCGCAATCCGTTTCTTCCCATCAAAAAATTATCCGTTACTATCAACTCGTTCACCGCCTCCGCAACAATACGGGCGGCATACGCAACAATTGGACATCGGGATTTTTATTGCTCGCTAACAATAAGTTGAACCATGGCTGTAACATGATGTTTAGCAAAGGAAATAAATATTTCACCTCAGAATTTCAGAATTGTACGTATGTTACGAATAAAAAATTCGCAGGACTGTCTCACTCTTCCTTTCAAAATTACGAAATAAAATAAACACATGTATAATAGAGTCATTAAATTTCCCACATATAGCGGTAGCGGAAGAATGACATAATCACACAATCCATGGGTGTGAAAAATTAACTGTGGATTCAATCGTGATGTAGATGTACGTACAAGCTATGCATGGTAGGAAATTCGGGTCAAGTGGTGGATCATTAACTAACGCGCGTCGTTGTTTTGTGTTGTCACACCTTCCGCCAGAAATACTAATTATAAATCTTATGACCTAGTTTGTTGGGATGAACAATGACTGTAAATATTTTTATATATGTACTACTTTCACCTTAGTAATTAGTATTCTTTGTGTGGGTGTAATTGTACACCATTTTTATTACGACCGTGGGCTATTTATGAGTGTATTGTTTTTTACATTTTAATTGATTGTTCAGGCAAAAATGTGTATAAATATTTTGACTATTAACTAGAGAATATGACTCTTGAAAAATAAAATGAAAGAGAATTCCTTATATTCCAATTATTGTCCTCGTGGTTATTTTTTTTACTATTTGTTGTCTTTTTTTTGTTCAAGTGCACTGCACAGGTATTCCAGACAGGATTGTCCGTTTCAAGTTTCCACTTCCTTTGTATTTACCTGGCTGGTTTGGATAAGTGCATAGTACGGGTGCACGGGTCTATTATTATTTTACTATATAATGCATTTTTACTCATAGTGAATGTGAATATAATGAACTTCACTCCTCAACAATGCATTTTTGTTCAACAATGGCGTAGTGTAAATAACAAGTTGTTAATCCATGGAACAGAAAACCAAGCTGCGCATTTATAATTGTTTCCGTCAACCGTTGGAAATAGTCCGCTTCAAATGCACTCAAGCAAAGAATTTTTTTTTGTGTTCCTCTTCTTACTAATAGCTAAAACCGTTGAACCGGATGAGGACTTATTTGTTGTTATTTTTTTTTGTGTGGCTAAGAATGGAATTTTGGTTATAGGAAAGGAATTTGGATCCATCCAAGGAATTAAAACATCCAAACATTTTTTGAGAAAATTTGATGAAAGTTTTCGCTTCTGCAAACCGTAAATTCTAATTCTCATTTCATAAATTGGCTCATCTAAATAGTTTTCGCTGGAAAAATGGTTCGAATGAAAACAGACTGATTATTAAACAAATTTGGGAATAAATTCAAGTTAATTGAGAAAGTCGAACTTGTGAACACGTTACGCCGTATTTGTAACTCTTAAATAAGAAGAGACGGACTGAAAGTGAATCAGGAAGGAATGATCCCATTTTAACTTTAAACTATTTACACTTGAAAGTAAAAGTGACTTAAACATAGCATTCCTAGAGGATTACCACTGTTAGACTTTCAGGTTAATGGATGACACTGTTTTGTTAATGACTTTCCTTTACTCATTCAAAGGTGGAATGAGGGGTAACCCCTATGGGTTATGTCTTTGGGACTTGAAAAATCGCATTTCGAAAGGTTTTCAATTCAACGCGAACGACGATACCTCACTCAAGGCATGCCGGGCACCGGGCACCTGGAAACAATTTATAGCTTGCTAAGGTCCTGGTAGTCAGGTCACGACATTCCCTTGTAAATACTGGTCTTTCTAACAATCTGGGATTTCAATCAAAATCATAATTAATTTCATTACTGTCATTACATACTATTACATAGGCCACATTCATATACGACCGTTTCTGTTGAATTGGTCACCCTGTAAAATCCGGCGATCATATCGCCCGGTCTTCGTCATATGTTGTGACTTTGTTACCAGGGGATAGCTTCCATGCTATGCTTTGTTTCCTCCAATAGGTCAACCGTGTATTGATTTTCCTTTGACTTGTATAAATGTAAATTCAACTTGAGCAACCCATTGGATTTGGGTTTGCAAAATATCAGAACGAACAAACTAGCCTCGACTAATTTATTGTGATTGACAGGTAGACAAGTGAAGGCACTGCGTAACGTTGATTTCTTTCGAAGATTGACATGGCTAGCGCTCCTAATTCCAATAGAAAATTTGGGTCAGGCGGTGGAGAAGGAATTCTAATTACTCA